>OX393577.1:43274475-43384276 GCA_947652605.1 Elmis aenea
ATATATACAGGGTGCACCACGACCCTGAGATTCTTCGATAGCTCCTTTATTAATGAAAATATCAAAAAATATTTAATACAAATATTGTGCGAACCTGTTTCCTACATAACCTAAAATTATTTTCAAATATACAGGGTGTTTTGTTTGAGCACCGTCTTATAGAAAATTTAATTCTCTTTCGAAAACATTAAGGCTGTTTTTCACCTAAAATTGATATTTTCCGAGATATTGCGATTTTATTGTTAATTATTAGGGCAAAGTAATATTTTCAAGTAGGCTATGAAGGTAGACAGCGGTAATTTGAAACAATTGAAAGAAAAAACAAGACACTTATAATTTTAAAGTTTGCCTACACATTTTTTACATTTTTTTATGTTGAAAATTTTTGAAAATACTGTATTTTCATGAAAATGCAATTTTCACGAGAACGGTTGACTTAAGACCCGTATAACCTTATACATTTTTTGAATTAAATTTAAAGAGGAATCCAAAAATGTAAAAATATGCAGGGTGTTCCATCAGAAAAAGTATAACTTTGATAAGCCACTCTTTTTTGGAGCACCCTGTATGTTTGAAAATATTTTTAAAATGTAGCCTCTATTGACTTGCATAACCTAACTGCGACAGAAGTTGGAGAATATATGCGGTTCCGCCATAAAACTCTTGGGCCCATTTTGTAGAACAGACTGTATACAGGGTGTGTAAACATTGGCGGAAGCGCTACACGTGGCGATGTTCTTCGTAAAATTCTAAGTCGAAAATCTTAATACGAAAATGTTGTACCATGCTTGCTGTGTCTGCAAGAGGTCCTCAAAGTTTTGACATTTAGTCCTTTAATAAGCGTTATTATTTAATACTTGCAAATGAAAAAGCTGCAATTTGGAATAAAAATAAATTTCGAATAGTATTTTTTCCTAGATAGTGTTCTTCCTTTCAAAAATTGGTGTTGAAAATATGTAAATCACTGATTTGAATGAAAATAATACATATGGCAACATTGTCATTAGCTGTCATCTCTGTTTTTCTCGTAATTATTTTTAGTTTGTGTTAGACGATACCAAAAAGTTTGCAGCTATGTTTACGAACTGGAGGCTTTCAGTTCGAACAAAAATTGTAAATAGCTAAGTAAAAATTGCTGATAAAAAAATGTCCAAACGCAAATCGATGTATGCAATGTTGCCATTTTTTTTTTAATGGTTCCTGAGTCCATAGGAAGCATGGTACAACATTTTCATATTAAGATTTTCGACTTAGAATTTTACGAAGAACATCGCCACGTGTAGCGCTTCCGCCAATTTTTACACACCCTGTATAATCAAATCCCCTTCTACCCTTAGGTGTAGGGAGGTGTGCACATCTATGTATTGTACATGAATTTGCGCCATAGTTTTTTGTTCTGTGCCATTTCTTTCGCTTCGCACCACGATTTTCCCTTCTTCTCCAAGGTTTTTGCTACTGCCCTTTCCCATGTTTCTCTCGGTCTTCCTCTTTTCCTCCTTGTTTGTATTCTTGCTTCCCACACTCTCTTTACCTGTCTTCTTGTGTCCATCTTTTGTAGATGCCCCCACCAACTCAGTTGCCTAGTTTCTATGAATTCCACAATAGATTCTACTTCCAGTTCATTTCTAATCTGTTCGTTTCTGATTTTGTCTTTTCTTGTTACGCCTCTTACTCTTCTTAAACATTTCATTTCATACTTCCAATTCTTTTTGCATCATGCTTTCCATAGTTTCTTTTAGTTCGTTTGGGTCCTTGGTGTCGATTTTTAATCCCATCACCACTACATGGTTTTTCCTTTTTTCTTTTTCTAGCCACTCATGCCACTCAGTTCTCCCAACTTTACTTTTATTTCTTTATTCTGTGTTTTTAGTTCTTGGTTTTCTTCCCTCAGTGCCTTATTATCATCCCTTATCTTTTTGATTTCCTGGCGGCATTCCTCCTGTTCCTTTCTTATTTGCTGTGTATCACCCTTTAATGCCATCACCAAATCTTTTAGTAGATCTAGTTTTCTTCGCTTGTTCTGTTTTGTTTTACCGGCGATTTTGAGGACTTTGCACTATTACTGAAAAATTCTTCCTCTCTGACTCTTTTTCTCCTCCCTTCATCTGTTGAGTAGTCTTCACTGTTCATTTTTATAATATTTCCAAAGATCACACTAAGTTTTATTTGATGTCGTTTTCCCGCCCCAGCCTGTACATTGGCCTTTATGCCTAGGTGTACTGAGTGTTGCTACACTGTAGGCGCCAGAGATGCCCACAAATCGACTTTTCGGGCGAGTCTATCTCTACCACCCCTTTAATTCAACTTTTATTAATCTTTTAAGTTATTATTACCTTGGTTTTTGCAGTTTACTAATACTGATGCCGCTTCCACTTTACTATCCCTACACCTATATCTATTTTTCCGTGTTTATTATTGCCTGTTATGATCCGAATTTCGAATTTTATAACGCAGCACTCAAAACACGTTCACTCACCAACCTCACTTTAACATTAATTACACACATTAGAAGCCGAGTTATAGCGCCCAAAGTGGTAGTATATTTTGTACAGCCAACATTAAGTTTTATTAATTTTAAACTTGATAAGACATTTACCAAAACGCATTAATTCATGCAAAACGTGTATAGCGGTCATTGTCTATCTCGTACTCAAGTTTATGATTGATTTAAACGGTTTGAGGGAGGTCGGGAAGACTAACGACGACGATCATCCAGGTCGTCCGAAACTGGGAATTACTTACAACGAAAAAGTGCGTCAAGCGATCAAAATTTGTTTCCGAGGGTCATACAGTCAATGGTAACTTCTACTTGGGCGTTAGAAGCATTTGTTAACACAAATTGGTCGTGTTCGGCCTTAATATCGTAAACCCGGCACTTGGGCCCTGTTGCACGATAACGCACTGGCTCACCGTGCGGCCGCACCGGCTCACCGTGCGGCCGGTAACTGCTTTTTTTGGCATAAAAACAAGTGATCATGTTGCAACATTCGCCGGATTTAGCACCGTGTGATTACTTTTTGTTTCCACGGTTCAAAATATTTATGAGAAGAAAACGTTATGATAACATACCATACATCCAAAAGACCGTGACGAGCATCCTCAAGAGCATCCCACAAAAGGATATAGCACAGTCGTTTGATGCATTAGTTGACAGTGCAAATCATTGTATGGCCGCAGAAGAAATGTATTTTGAATAAAATAGAACATTTATCACCAAAAAATGCCTGTGTTTTGTTATTTTTAAAAAGTTTGGTTATTTTTGCGACTTGTATATACTCGTAAACAGGGGCGTCGCTAAAGTATTTGCCGCCCTCAGGCAAACTTTTATATTGCCGCCCCTTAATTGTGAGAGTCCCCCCTCCAAAAAAAAAACACTTGTGTTTTGCGGGCTTTTTATGCCGACCCTTTTTCACGTAGGGCTAAAAAGAACAAGACCACCTGTTTAACACTAACATATATATTAATGTTCTCTTCTTCCATTCAATGGAACTGTGACTAATTAACGACAACCATAACAAAAATTATATATTTTCATATATACAATAGAGCACGTTTACATGTCGGTGTTCGAACGACTGCTCTTCATCTCTGTCTCTGTAATACTAACTAGCCTAACGCTAACATAAAATCACATGGTATCAATGCATGCATAATAGTTCCGCTCAGCACTGGCAGAGGCCGCTACATACACCCCGCCTTGAAAGGCTGTGGCTTTCAAATGAACAAATATCAAACAATAAATGACAAAGTAAATTAAACAAATACCAAGGAAAAAACAACAATAAGTACATGCAATAAGTACGATAAGGCGATCACTCGCGAACTTTCACTTCCATTACACTCACGTGGGTAGCGGACATAGTTGCGATACCGCTCGGCGAGTTGTGTCTGTGGAGGTACGAATTGTCACTACGCGAACGTGACCAGCTGGTCCTGGGTGAAGTTGGACTACTCTGGCCATCTTCCAATGGAATGATGGCAAGTTGTTTTCTTTAATTAGCACCAAAGTGCCCAATTTGATATCTTCTAGCGATGGTTTTGCTTTATAACGATTCTGGAGTTCAGTGAGATATTCTGTCGACCAGCGTTTCCAGAAGTGCTGTTTCAGTTGTTGTATTTTTTGATAAATCGACAATCTATTTTCAACAATATGTGTGACATCAGGGTCTGCCACTGATGTTAGAGTCTTACCGATGAGGAAGTGAGCAGGTGTAAGAGGTTCTAGGTCATTTGGATTAGACGACATTGGAGATAAGGGACGGGAATTTAAAATTGCTTCAATTTGAACTAAAAGAGTGTAAAATTCCTCGTAAACTAAATCAGTATTTCCCAAATGCCTCCGAAATGAGGCGAATAAGGCGGAATGAATTTCCAAATAATGCCTTCATTCTGAGTTAATTCAGCTAATGAATTTTGATTGTTAGTTATGAATTTACCAAGTTCAGCAAGTTCGTTCTTTGCTCCAACAAAATTGGTGCCATTATCGGAACGAAGCTCGCATGGTTTGCCCCGTCTCGACACAAATCGTCTTAAGGCAGCGATAAAATTTTCTTTAGTTAAATCCGATACCAATTCCAAATGAATTGCTTTGGTGGTAAAACAAACGAATAAACCAATGTAACATTTCAATGTTTTGGCATTCCTACCTTTACGTTCCTTTATTGAAAAGGGTCCGGCATAATCTACGCCAGTTATTGCGAATGGTAAAGATGGAGTAACGCGTTCTTTTGGCAAATCTCCTATTTTGGGAGTTAAAGTTTTAGGTTTTGCTCGAAAGCAATTAATGCAATTGTGAACAACTTGACGAGATATGTTTCTCCCTGAAATTGGCCAAAACCTTTCGCGAACTGAATACAATAGTTGCTGTGGACCAGCGTGTTTTAACTTTAAATGTTCGTGCTCGAACAACAATTTAGTGAAGTGATGATTTGCAGGTATAAGTATAGGATGCTTTTGCTCAAAATACAAATTAGAATGAGTAAGTCGTCCACCTACACGAATTATATTTTTAATGTCAACAAAGGGGCTTAAGCAAATGATTTTGCTATCCCTTTGCAAGGGTTTATTATCCCTTAATAAACGACATTCTCGAGGGAATGATTGATTTTGAACAATTTTGACTATAGCAACTAATGACAAGTTTAATTCGTCCATGGTAAGAGGACCAAATATGCGATTTTGCTTAGTTTGCTTGCAATTGTTTACAAACCGATAACAATAGGCAACGCAACGAAGTAGTTTATTGTAATTCGAATAATTATGTATGTGCAACGGATCAACGAATGGTGTAAGAACGAATGAGTAATTATTTGATTTTAATTCTGGCAAGTCATGAACTATTTCAAAATTTGGATAATCTAATTCCGATGCTTGTTGATGTAACCATTCAGGACCATGCCACCATAAGTAACATCCATTTAGCGAGCTTGGGTTTACGCCACGCGACAACAAGTCTGCGGGATTTTCTTTTGATTTGACATAATGCCAATCTGTACTGTTTGTTAACGATTGGATTTTTGATGCTCTGTTTGCGACAAATGTTTTTAACAAATTTGTTGAAGTACGAATCCAACTGAGAACGATAGTCGAGTCGCACCAAAATTTGACCGAATCCAACTTCAAAGTGAGCGAATTCTCAATATTTTTTGTTAATTTGGCTAGAATTAGAGCTCCACTTAGCTCCAAACGAGGAATGCTTATATGCTTGATAGGTGCCACCTTGCTTTTAGCACTAATTAAATGAACATGAATTTGACCGTTTGCATCAAATGATTTGACATACACACATGCGCCGTAAGCTTGCTCAGACGCATCACAAAAACCATGCAATTCAATTCTTATTGGGTTATCACAAGTTACACGTCGTTGTATTTCGAGATTGTTTAACTGGAGTAATTCGTTGTGAAATTTAATCCAACTATTATGAATGTCTGACGGAAGCGATTCATCCCAAGAAATATGTTCCATCCAAAGACGTTGTAATATGATTTTAGCTGTTATGGTACAAGCTCCCAATAACCCAAGAGGATCGAAGATTTGAGCAATACAAGAAAGAATCGATCTTTTTGTAATTTGTTTTGGTAAACTATATATATTGATTTTATAAGTTAAAGTATCATCTGTTGAAACCCAAAGAAGACCAAGTGTTTTACAGTTTTCAACAGGACTAATAATTAACCTTTCAATTGAGTTTTGTGTGTTCGAAATATTGTTAACGATGTTATTGCAATTCGACGTCCATTTTCTTAGTTCAAAACAACCTTGCTTAAGAATTGTATCAATTTGACGACAAACATTAATTGCATTTTCAATGCTGTCGAATCCAGTTAGCAGATCATCAACATAAAAATCATTTTGAATTATGGTAGAAGCTTCAGGAAAACTTGTAAGGTTTTCCGAGGCTAGCTGTTTAAGGCAACGAATGGCTAAAAATGGGGCAGATGTTGTGCCATAGGTGACAGTATTGAGTTCATACACAGACGGATCTTTTTCGTCCGTTTTTTGCCACAGGATACATTGAGTTAATCTGTCAGATGGTTGTACTAAAATTTGACGATACATCTTTGCAATGTCTGCAGAAACAACGAATTTGCGCTGACGAAATCGAATCAAGATCGAAAAGAGATCATTTTGCAATGGAGGTCCAGGCATTTGAAGATCATTTAACGAAACACCTGTCGAAGTTGGACTTGAGCCATCGAAAACTACTCGCAACTTAGTAGTCTGGCTGCTTTGTTTATATACACCATGGTGTGGTAATATACAAATGGGATTTTGCGAAGTTGAAACAAGTTTAGTCATGTGACCAAGCGACTCATACTCACCCATAAATTGTGAATACATGTTATATAACGAAGGGTTTGCAATTAATTTGGTTGTAAGGGATCGAAAACGTTTTAAAGCTGATTGATATGAATCTCCTAAATGATTTATTGACTGTTTGAAAGGAATGGCTACTATGAAACGACCAGTCTCATCTCTTGTTGTGTGTGATTTAAAATGAGCTTCACATGCTTGTTCTTCGTCAGAAAGAACACGAGAATTTTCACATTCTTCGATTTCCCAAAACCGTTTTAAAGTATCTTGAACTTTATCGACATGATTTAAATTACAAAATGTGTTTTTTGATGTATTTGAAACAATGCTACCTGATACAATCCACCCAAATCTAGTTTTTTGTAAGATAGGCTTATTGCTTCCCAAACTTACCTGTCCAACACAAATAAGTTGCCAAAACAATTGAGCTCCGATGAGCATATCGATACGAGAAGGTTTATTAAAATTGGGATCTGCCAATTTTAAATTTGTGGGTATTTCAAACGATGCAAAATTGATTGTAGAACTTGGAATACTTTTGCAAATTTCAGGTATAACGAAGCAAGAGATCGATGTGTTGTAAGTGTTGATGCGAGATTGTAAACGAATATGACACTTACGATTTAATGTTGAAGAAATTTGATTGATACCGGTCACCGAAAGCTCGACTTGTTCAGTGGGTAAACCTAATTTCTTACATAATTCTGAAGTAATAAAGTTTGATTGCGATCCTGAATCGAGCAAAATTCTACAGTCGTGAACAGCTCCTTGCTTATCAAAAATATGAATGATTGCTGTCGAAAGCAAAACATCACGATTTCCATGATCGATACTATTTGTCATTGCTATTTGGTTTGGAGTTGTTTCTACTACAGGTGTGTTTTGTACGACGGGTTTAGATCGTTCAAAATGTAGTAACGTGTTGTGTTTAGAATTGCATTTTCTACAACTTGATGACTTACAATTTTTCGCAATATGACCACTATTTAAACAATTGATGCAAAGATTTAATGACTTAACCTTTTCGAAACGAGCTTGTGAATTCAATTTTTTAAATTGATCACAATTATAGAGTTTATGCGAATCATTACAAACAATACAGATGTCACCATATGTAACAAAGTTTTTGACATTTGACGTGCTATATTTATACTTTGTTGATGTGGGTTTTTCGATGTTTTTATTCGATTCCAAATTTCTGAGCAATGCGACTCTAAGTTCAATGAATGATTTCAAATCTTGAAGAGTTGGAAGTTCAATGCTTACCGAATATTCCTCCCATTTTGCAACTGTTTCCGAATCTAGTTTTTGGCAAATCAAATACACTATTAAAAGATCCCATTGATCTGTAGCAACTTTCAAATTATTTAACGATCGTAAGTTTATAGAAAATTCATCTAATAAATCACGCAATGCTGACGAAGTAGGTTTTGCTATGTTAGGTATATTCCAAAACAATTTGATATGATGAAAGATTAACATTTTACGATTGTTGTACCTTTCGCAAAGCAAATCCCATGCAATACAATAATTTGATTCACATAATGGTAGTGATTTGATTATTTGGGCTGCAGACCCTACAAGCGACGCTCTTAGATAATGGTATTTTTGTATAGCACTGATTGAACTATTTGAATGAATCATTGATTCAAATGTATCTCGAAATTCAAGCCAATTTTCAAAACTACCTTCAAACTTTGGAAGAGATATGGTTGGTAATTTAACAGTATTTAAATTTAAATGTTCGATATTCGAGTTAATTTGACTTGTGGTTGATACATCAGAATTTGGTGTTACTATTGAATCATATTCCGCGATTAAAGTTTCAAGATCTCCTATAATTTCACAATGTTGTGATTGAAATGTCATTATTTCTGCAATAATTTCATCTGAATTTTCCTCTGAACATTCAATTTGAGTTTGATCTTTAAATTCTTCTAAAAACTTGTCTAATTCCTTTACTCTTATCTTGCATTTGGACAAATACGATTTATTTGCTAAATAATTTGGATCACCCTTGACATCTTTATAAAAGTTTTGACATTGTATCAAATATGATTTCAAAATATTACGTTTGTAATGCAACGATTTGACAATTGGTTGTGGTTTAGGCATTTTAATTCGACATAATAATGTAACTAAACAATACGAAACAAATACGAAGCAATTTTAAATGGATTTAAAAAGGCTAAGGAGTAAGAGAGATGAAAGTTGACTCACTTGTTTGTAAATGCGTGCGCCGAACAAAGATGCTAGGTGCGGCCGTTGTCAAAGGACTGGTTGCCGCGCCAGTGGTGTAGAACTGAACACGTGCTCGGGCGGTGCTGCTTGCTAACGAACGAATATGCGATGGTAATACTTGCCAATTTTGCGAAAGTATTTAACGAATGGATTGCCGTCAATGTAATTGCGATGATGCTGCTTGTTTTACGACGATATGCTTGTATACTTGCAGATTCGCAAAGTATATGTACGAATTCCAATTTGCTTCTGACTTCAGTACGACGAATAACAATATGTATATCCAAATCAAAGGATCAATTTTATCAGGCGTAGAAGGACCAATGTTTAACACTAACATATATATTAATGTTCTCTTCTTCCATTCAATGGAACTGTGACTAATTAACGACAACCATAACAAAAATTATATATTTTCATATATACAATAGAGCACGTTTACATGTCGGTGTTCGAACGACTGCTCTTCATCTCTGTCTCTGTAATACTAACTAGCCTAACGCTAACATAAAATCACATGGTATCAATGCATGCATAATAGTTCCGCTCAGCACTGGCAGAGGCCGCTACACCACCTTTGTTTCCAGCAAACAAAAAAAACAAAAGAATACTTAAAACATTTGTTTTCAGGACAACCCAAAATTTGTCTGTCGTTTTTTGTAATTTATTAAAATACGCAAAAAAATCAAACAATCGAATAACTGAAACAATTTTCCTTTTCAAATTTTAAACAAACTTGAATTAAATAAACCCTGAATTTCTAAAATATATTTCTGAGAAGCAATTCAAAGAAAAATATTCTATAAAGGTTTTGAAGAAGTTGAGATACACAGAAACCAGGTAGATCAACTAAAGAAAAAGCATTGTTTGTTACATATTGTGAGCGCTTCAATCGTTTGAATTTCCTGCCGGTGGACTCCGATGTGAGTCTGGGTTCGAGGCTAAGAGACAGAATAGTACAAGATGGCGAAGAACGCATATAATGAGTGTGACATGCAAATGTTATTGTAATAATGTTATTAAGTTGGTTACTAATAAATTATATTAAAAAATACGTCCACAGAAACTCAGAAGCGGGATTTTGCTAAGTTAAACAGTTCGTGACGTTAAAATTCGTTTTTTGTGCTATAAATGCGGTTTTAACCTGTGCTTACGATCCGTTTATACGTAGTGAATGTGAATGCTCGCGAAGTTGTGTGCTGTTGCGCAACGGTATTGTTTAAGGAACTAACGTGCCCTGTGTTTGCGTACACATAACTGACACATTTAAAACGAACTTTAAATAAAGCAAATATATTTGAAGAAGATAGAGAAGATGATAGTACGAGGACAGAAGAAAGGAATGTGTTTTTAAGGAATATGGAAGCCATGATGGCGCAGATGACGAACATGATGTCCATGCTGCAAGAGAATGTTGCGTTACGAAACCAAGTAAGTTCAGAATCGCAAGTTCACGAAATAATGAAGTACGATTACCTTACTCTGAGATTGCATCGCAAATTCCCTGTTTTGGTAATGATGATGACCTTGTGGATGTCGAGAGGTGGTTAAAAAGAGTCGATGATCTTAAGGACATGTAGAATTTGACTGATAACGTGACTAAAGTTTTGGCAACGAATAAATTAACCGGAAATGTTAGAAAATGGTACGATTCAGACGAAAATAATTGTGTTAAAGACGAATACAATAAAATTGGAAATGAAAGAAATATTTGTTAGTGTTGAAGAAATTGGTATTCTGATAGATTAGGTACGTACACGACAATGGAAACGTGATGAACGATTTGAAAACTACTACCATGATAAAGTAGCACTTGCAAAGAGAGCCGGTATGAGTGAAGCTGAAATCATTTCACAAGTAATTAGAGGTATTAGTAACTTTACAGTCAGAACCCAATTAGTGGCAGCTAGGTGCAGGTCACTCAAGGATTTGTTCGGGCTGGCAAAGCTGTTAGCTGCAGAAGTTGCTGGACATGAAAAGCAACTTGATGAAAAGAAGAAAATTCAAAATTGGCCAACACACAAAAAGGAAAATAGTACTGATAAGAGATCGTTTATGAAACGGGACACGTCAACACTAGGTGCGATGCCTAGTACAATTAGTTATGTCAAATCGCCAAACGCAACCTGTTTCAAATGTGGACAGCAGGGCCATATTTCTAGGTTTTGTCTACAGAAACTAAGAAAGAAGATAGTAATCCTATGTTAAATTTTGAAGCATGTAGTCGGTCCAAGTACGAGTACATGAAAATCGTAAATGTTAAGGGATTGCCGTTGAATGCTCTAATAGATACGGGATCAAAGAAAAACTTAATCAGCGAGGAATATTTCAACAAATTGAACTTGCCGACAATTTTGGAATCTTGTACACTGGTAGGTTTATGCGAAACCAAATTACATTGTGATAAAGTAGTCGATTTGGAAGTTGAGGTTGACAGTAACGGTTACAAGATGATGGCGACTGTCGTACCATATGATGCCATGTTGACTGATATGATTTTGGGACAAGATTTTTTGGATCGTATAAGCTGGCGGTAAAGCAAATAATGGAAAAAACATATGAGCATAAAGTAGATCTGGAAATGCTCTTCATAGACTTGCAGCAGTCATTTGACTCTATAAAAAGAAAACAACTCATGAAGGCACTGAAAGAATTAGGGGTATCAGAGAAACTAAGGAAAAGCTGATAAGGGTTCCATAATGTTTTTAAGAGAAGATGATGTTAATGCCATGATGCGGACTGAAATAGAGAAGACCGAAATTGAACCTGTCATAAATGAAGATGTGCCTGTGCAACTTAGAAGTCGTTTGAAGGACATACTTGAACAGTGTAAGACTAGTGATATGCATAGAAGTAATCTCCCAGATATCGTGCATCAAGATGAAGATAGAGTTAAAAAGTGATAAACCGGTCCGTAGTGAACCACGTAGACTATCTTACTACGAGCGCGAAACCGTGAATGACATTGTTGGAGACTTGTTGCGTAAAGGTGTTGTAACGAAAATTCTGATAAGCCGCTCCAAACAAATATTTCGATAAGACGTTTCGACGTCACTGCCGCAAAGTAGGGAGTTATCATCTTCCTACTTTGTTACCATCTCTTCTACCCACACCAAAATTTGGGTATAAAAGGCCGTCACAAATTACATTGAGCTCTCATTCACGGACGAGCGGTAAAGCCTAGGTAAGAAAATCCTTCCTTCCGTTAGATCTCTTGGGCGGTGGTGCGACACGACCAAGAGTTCTAAGTCCCGATCCGATTTCCGTACTTAGTCTCTTTTAAGCGGAGGTGTGACACGATTAAAAGAGCCAAGTCCGAATATTTGAACTTAGTCTAGTTTTGGCGGTGGTGCGACACGACCAAAATAGCTAAGTCCGAATTTCCGCCTTTGAATTATTTTACAGATATGGTAGCATACCCTGAGTCCGTTCTTCAGAATCAGAATGAGAACTTAAATTCATTTGAACCCTGATTGTATTAAACGAATACTAGCCCCCCATTATCAGACTACTTTACGCATATCTTATGAGGAATAATTATTTGTTTTACACCAATTGTATATTTTATGTAAATAAAGAAAGTAACATAAAGAAAACCATTTTAAACCGTATAAGCTTTATTCAACCAGAGACCCCTGGAATCTACATTCTCCAACAGAGCTACAGGAATAGAGGAAACAACCCCTACAACAAATTTGGCGCCCGAGAAATATTAACTTAAGAAAAAAATACAAAAGCAAAACCAAAAAGAAAAAGCGTCACAGTGTAATCAGACCGAGTGCCTCCGAATACGCGAGTTCAGTCGTTCTCGTGAAGAAGAAAAATTGTGAATATCGCATGTGTGTGGACTATCGGGATCTAAATAAAGTAATCGTGAAAGACAACTACCCGTTGCTGATAATTGACGATTTAGTTAATACTCTCAGTGATGCTAAATACTTTTCAGCTATTGACTTAAAAAATGGTTATGGTGCTGTACTCTTGCAGAAGTCACCTAACGATAACAAGTTTCACCCAGTTTATTACTACAACCGAGCAAAACGGAAGCCCCCGGAAAGGCTGAAGAAGTGGACGCCCCAGGAACTCAGTAGTGAAGAGTCATCTGGCGGTGAGGAAGAGGACGAGACAGCCTTTTGAGGCCAATGCTATGTCAGGAGAGGCCGAACTGTGAGCGCTTCAATCGTTTGAATTTCCCGCCGGCGGACTCCGAGTGACTGGGTTCGAGGCTAAGAGACAGAATAATACAAGATGGCGAAGAACGCATATAATGAGTGACATGCAAATGTTATTGTAATAATGTGGCTATCTAGTAAATCAACATTTCCCATGTGGCTATTGTAAACTGACACAATAGCCGGACGACACTTTGATATGCTGTTTTTTCTTCCTGTCAAACCTCCGAATTTCTGTTTTAGGTAATTTACCAACAAAAGTAGACAAGGGCTACATTACTGTTGTCTTTGAAAATTGAAATAGACACGTCAACTGAATCAACATTAGTAGAAAATTCTTCAGAGAAACCACGTGGCTTTTTCTTCATTTCCAGCTCACTTGGGAATTTACAGTTTGGTATTCTGTTTCTTTGTATGGTACCTACACTTTGAATGCCCTGTTGGAACTAGTACACAACTAGGGGTAGAGAAGTGTAATATCTGTCAACATATAATTTAAAATTTTCACTTGTGGGTATTTCCCTGCCTAACCTTACAACAACATTACCACTAGCACCAAGATCTGGTTCACTATCAAGACGAAATCTGGATTAGTTCTCTTGTCCACTATAAATTTCGATTTTGTGCGCAAAACCCATGTCTCCACACAGCACAAATAGTTTGTAGCCCTATTTGTGAGGCTTGTCTTTCATATACACTTTCATATGTCTGATTTTTGTAGCACAAACTTGCTCATCTATGGAGAGACGTTCAGTCATAGGCACAGATAAATATTTTTTATTTAGGTAGTCCAACCCAGGTCTTAGTTTATACAACTTATCATGACTCGGGTCATGCGAATCTGGTTGTTTTGTATTGTCATTGGTGTAAGCAGCTACGAACTTTTTCAAAATATTTATGAGACATTGTTTGTTTAACCAGATCCACCCCAAAAACATTATTCCAGTGGTCCCGAATATTGGAGGGTGGAGCCATAGAACTGATTATACAAATTCCAAAGAAATTTTTGTATATCGTATGTGGAACAGTTAATTGGTTTGTTTGGATTTATTTGACTGCTATATAAGTTTGTTTCTTCAACAATTTTGTTTAACAGTTCATCAGTAAAAAAAAAAACTTGAAAAACTCGTAAGGTGTAGCTAGTTCCGTAATTGTGAGAGATAATATTGTATTTCCTTTGAATATGAAATCAGTGAAATTATTGTTTTTTTCTTTCCACAATATTTTGTCTACACACCGTTTTTTAGTTTTTTGAGTATCTGGAGCAGAGAAATTTGAACAATTCTGTGATGCATCAATTATTTTTACTGAAGCTTCATTTCTTGGTGAGATTTTCAATACTTCAGTTTGTTTCTCTGATCTGGCATCATCTTCTTCAGAATCAGAAGACTGATTTAACTCTTTGCTGAGAAACAATTTTGTAATCTACTGTGGGATCATCATCCGAATCATCAAATTCCAACCCATCTTCACTATCAGAAGGGCATATTAGAGCCAGAAGTTCATCGGAAGTAATTTTTTTCTGTTGGCCTTTGTCCACAAAAATATAATTCTCCATGGTATTTATAGTCTTTAGACATATATGGGCTTACACCTTAGTGCGCACCTTTGCAGATAGGCAAGCACTTGAAATAAACTTATTTTCTCACAACCATGTGAGATAAAGTTCATAAAAGCGGGTGTCTCAACACTTCAAACATAGTTCCATTACAATATAATTTATAAATGATAATTATTTACAACTCACACGTAATCACAGTTGCTAATAGGTCGTAATTACACATCATCCATAACAGTACAACATGGCCGCCAAAAATTTGTGATGACAGCGTGCACGCAGCCGGGCAGTAGTTTGTATAATATATCGTGGGCTTACTGCAAAAACAAGATAACTCCAAAATTATAGTTTTGAGAAAACACAACTTTAATATTTGAGTGCATTTTAAAATTCGAATTTGATAGTTAGCAATATTTATACATAGTGACCTTATTAAATGCAATCAAACCTTTGCATATTAATTTTTTATAATTCTAGGTTTTCTAATGTAACTTTACAAAAAAATAGTAAAATATGTATGGATTTATCTTGTTTTCGCTGGTCAAAAAATTTAACTTGGCACACTTGACTTCCTCCTTTATTATCAAAAAAAAAAAAAAAAATAAATAAATAATTTAGACCTCAGCCTTAATCAAACATAGCA
Organism: Elmis aenea; assembly: GCA_947652605.1. NCBI lineage: Eukaryota > Metazoa > Arthropoda > Insecta > Coleoptera > Elmidae > Elmis > Elmis aenea. The sequence goes on from OX393577.1 coordinate 43,289,906, forward strand.
TTCATTAAACAAACTTTAAACAATGAATAACTATTGCAATACATATTTTAATGATCTTCGTGTGAAGTTTCTTCCTCCAACGAAGGTTCAGGAATTTTATCAACAATTTCATTAGATGTTGGTAATGACTTGTACCAGTAATGAAATTCCTTAGAAATTACACCATCCTTACAAAGTTTTACCAAATCTTTTTTTTTCTGGACACTAATAATTGGACAAGTTTTGTCATAAATTGGTTTAATTTCGAATCCTGTTACTTTAGGAGGGCGTCCTTTTCCATAAACGAAAATATCTTTGTTATCTTTATTATGATTATAACGGTATTGAAGGACGCCAGGTTTGTTCTTTAAATATCTGAAGCATTTAATTTTTAGCCAATTTACTTTTTAGGTATCTTTATTGCTGTCTCAATCTGTTTTTAATAATGAATTTAGACAAACTGTTTAAATTGATGAAATCTGAATATTTTAATTCAAAGACATTGTAAGGTGTACCCTTTTTATTTCTGTTTCTCGTTGATCGAGCTAAACGAAAAATTGTTAGCCAAGCTTGTAGAGTGTAAACTGGGACAAACTTTTGAGCTTTTTCAATAGCACTGTGCATGCTATCTACTTCCATATAGCTATGACCACCTTCTAAAAATTTTTGTTCTATTATTTGAATATTTGGTATTTTTTGAACTAAATACAGAAGTAATGCACTAATGTCTTGATTTCTGTTTTGGCCGCTGCGTGTATCCGAAAATATAGACACTTCAGTTACATGGTTTGGTAACTGCATAAAATATTTGTATAAGCAAGTTCCTATTTCTGCACTTCCCCTTTTTTCCATGCAATTCTGTCCAACAGTAACAATAAGCCTCATTTGGTGATTTTAACTCATAAATGGTAAGGTTGTATGTGCAAATTTTTCTACTGTAATATATTGGACTTACGTCGCTTGTAGGTATTTGTAAAACACATTGCAAATCCATTGTACAGCATACAAAGTTAGCGTTCTGCAAACACCTCTCCTTATCTTTTATCTTTGCAGCAAAACAATTTTCTTTACGGAGAATGTGTGATTGATATTTCTCTTCTAATTCTGTCCTTTTATCTAATTCAGTCGACTTGTATTGAGTGCATACTTGGCACTGATCTTTTTTGGGGATGAAAAAAGATAAATTGTAATCTATACAGAATATTCTTCTGTAAGTATTTATAGACACAGGTTCAGATCCATCTTTAATGCAAACTTCTTTGTATAAGGTATACATTTTTGTAATGCTAAGAGTATCTAAATGTTGTCGTTTAGTTGAATTTCGTATATAATGGCTATCCATCGATGGAAAACTTTCAATATGCTTTTTCACTTTTTCTACGTCTGCCAGTTTAGTTTTATTATGAGGCTCTGTTTTACCCCTTTTATCATCACCTGTAAATAAACCTCCTCCTTGATTTGCAAATATGCAAATTGGATATAACCGTATCAATAACTCATTTTAGTAAAAAAATGGAGTTATCTTGTTTTTGCATTACGCCCACGATATGTGCTAATGCGCACCTTTATACATTTGCAAAGCTAAATTCTAGTGCTTAAAGCACACTGACGGTTGAGAAAATAACGCTTGAAAATAACTTTGCACATATGCAAAGCTGCGCACAAGGGTTAATATGCCTTTTCGAAGAATGCCGTTGATCAAGGATTCGGCATATAGCGCTTGAAGTGGTTGAATCTTGACTAACTTAGAAACATTTATGCCTATTGTATCAAATTTATTTATTTGTTGACTGTTTGCCTTCAAAGTTTCGCTACACAGCTGCAGAAACTCGCCATAGGAGTCCCATTTTCTTCTTGGCTTCGGTGTGGACGTAGTTCCAATCTAAAACAAAAAATGCGATGTATCGTAATTAGGACTTTCTTTGTTTTTTTTTTTTAATTCGATGTAAGTACAGTAATTATATCAATTTTTAGTTTCCAGTCACAGAAGTTGCGGAGCAACTTGTACGTGACCCTTTTTTTTTGTTTACTCAGTTTATGTAAAGTTAACGTCTTCAGGGACAGAAAAAAAAATTAAAAAAACTTTTTTTATATAAAAAATTTTTCAATAAGGGCGGGTCAATGTTGAAATGGAATAAAACAAGCTGTGTGAGGTATTAACAAAATTCTTTTTTTATTTAAAAGGCCCATGTATGATTTTATGTATGAAATATAACATCGTTCAATTGTCCGCCGCGGCTTCTCACGGTGGCACGGATCTGAGTGGTCCAATTTTCAATGACTCTGCCGCATAGATCCGGCTGAATTTAAGCGATGGCCTAGGTTATGTTGACTTTAAGGGCATCGGTCGATTGCTTATTATTGGCATAGACCTGCGACTTCAGGAAACCCCAAAAGAAAAAGTCAGCGGGGTAAAATCTCACGATCTTGGTGACCAATTCACGTCACCTCTGCGAGAGATAACCATACCCTCAAATCGTTCATGCAGATGTTCATCGTGGCGTCCGCTGTAACACGTAGCTCCGTCCTGCTGGAACCACATGTCGTCTACGTCCATATCGTTCAATTTGGGCAAAAAAAAAACAGTTATCGTTCTGTAGTGATGGCCTCACTAACGTCGTTTTCAAAAAAGTACGGACCAATGACGCCTCCGGCCCAAAATCAGCACCACAGTAACTTTTTGTGGATGCATCACCACCTGGTGAACCTCGCTTGGGTTGGCGTCGTCCCATATACGGCAATTGTGCATGTTAACATAGCCATTCATCTAAAAATGCGCCTCGTCGCTATAGATGATTTTTCGGCCAAAATTGGGGTCCACTTCCAAACGCTCCGAAGCCCAGTCACCGAACAAACGGCGTTGTCTATGTTCATTAGCTTTGAGCTCCTGGGTCAGCTGAATCTTTCGTTTAAGCGAAAGACGCATCTGCGAATATATGCAATTGAATATTTTGAAGAGAGTTGCAAATCACGTGTCGCCGTATTTTGAAACTACGAAGATTATGAAGTTCATCTTTGAATGATTGCCATTTGGAAAATATTTCCATTAAGTCTGATGAGTCGCACGATAATTTTTCGCGCCAAAGTTGCTGAATAAGAGTTTTTGCTACTATTGTGCAAGCACTTATGAGACCTAATGGATCGAACACTATCGCCGATTCTGAAGGGATTGCACGTTTTGTTACTCTCGTTGATTTGAATTCGGGTATCTTGTATACTAAACTATCGCTCGCATTGCACCAACCTAAACCTAAAGTTTTTTTTTATAGACGTCATCTTCGTTGAGATTAAACAAATTTGAAAGTTTGTTGCTATCATGTTCAGATGCGAACACTTCTGATCGATTGAATTTCCATTTTCTGAGATTAAATTTCGCATCATTCAAGATTTCGCTTACTTGTTGGCAAATTTCTATAGCGTCTGAGATGGTGTTAGATCCTGACAACAAATCGTTGACGTAAAAATCTTCTTTTACGATTCGTGCAGCAACTGGATACATGGTTTCAAATGTATCAGCTTGATAAAAAAAAAAGCAGCGAATGGCTATTTTTTCGGATGGAAATATTCTGGATCGGCTAAAGATAAGTGCGAAGGAATATTGAATATATCTTTCGCTATTTTCGAATTAGGTAATTGTTCGTTTATTTTCGATAAAATAAGGCACAACTGAATTTCGATAGGCGAGATTGCATGATAACGTTACACGATGAATATGTTGTTGATTCCCATTACCGATACATGAGTTTTGGTTTGTTCTAGTTTTAATTGATTTCTTAAACGAGACGATATAAAATTACTTTGGGAACCGCAATCAAGTAAAGCGCGACAATTTTGTTTTTTACCGTTAGTACTTTCGAGTGTTACTATTGCGGTAGCAAGTAAAACAGTTTTATTGGTGTCAATAGCGTGCGTGCATAATACGTTTTCGTTTGATGGCGTGTGAATATTCGTGTTGTTCGAGTTTTCATTTCGATCGAGATGAAGCGACGTGTTGTGCCATTTGTTACATTTTTTGCATCTACTAGATAGACAATCTTTTACAGAATGACCTGGGCCCTGTTTCTCGAACTTACAAGCCTTGTAATACAAGTCCGTAGCTTAGCTACACGTGTAGTTTCCATGGAAACTAATGGAAAACTACACGTGTAGCTAAGCTACGGACTTGTATTACAAGGCTTGTAAGTTTCGAGAAACAGGGCCCGGATCGTAAGCAGTTAAAACATAATTGTAGACGTTTAATTTCTTCGATTCTTTTTGATACCGTTAACCCGTTATATTTTTCTCACATATATATCGGGTGTTGCTGATTGCACAATGCGCACGAAAGTTTACTTGTTTGCACCGAAAATGATTTTTGCGTTTGTTTCCCCTGCTTTGATGGAAACTTGTTTGACTCATTAGTACCATAAAGTTTAGAAATTGTTAACGATTCGAGAGTATCTAATTTACGATGTAAAAACGAGATTAACTGCGCAGGTGTTGGTATGTCATCTCTCTTAAACGCATCTGAATTGATATATGTTTCCCATTCCTTGTTTGAGATGGGATCTAATTTCGAGGATATTAAAGGAACAATAAATGCTTCCCATGATGATGTATTTTAACCTAAGGCATTCAAATATCTCAAATCACCTTGTGCATGATCAATTAAATTTCTTAAAGCTGAAACTGATTCATTAATTATCACATCAAGTTCTAAAAGGGCCTTAGCGTGCGTATATACGATACTTCGCTTATTATTGTAACGATTCACAATTAAATCTAACGCGGTTTCATAACTGACATCCGATATTTCAAGTGACGCGATCATATTGTGCGGTTCTCCCTTTAAGAAAGCTGTAAGGTATGTGAATTTTTGCGATGCGCTTAAACATAAACTACCATCAATTAGTGATTTAAAGGAATCGTAAAATTCCTACCAATAAGAGTACCATCAAAAGTGCAAGATTCAACAAAATTTTGTGCACGCGCCATTATTTTCAATATATTATTAAAAACGTCATCTCGCATTTCATAATCGTAATCTTTCGATTCGATCTCCTCAATTTCTGACTGAACATCTTCAAATTGTTTTAATATTTTTTCTAACTTACTCAATCGTAATTGAATTTCATATTTTTTATCACCTGAAATTGGTTTTTTAATTTTACCTAGAAATGTTTTTATGCATGTCATTTGGCATTTCATAGTAGCTCGTTTTTTCTTTAACTTGTTTAAAATTTGTTTTTCTTTGACTAATTCTGACTCACTATCTGACATCTCGAATACGATTGAAAACTGGCTGAAACGATAAAATATTTGCTCAAACAATCAAAACTGTGTCGATTACGTGATCGATGCTCCAGCAATTATGTTGATGTACATACGTGATTTCACTTGCTCGGCGATCGCTATTTTAACTTCCAAGTCAAGCCTGGTTACGTTTGCTTTGGGTTGTTTGCAAGATGGCTCCGTTTTTTGTAAAATTGAGAATTTCGCTTTTCCTTAATTTTACCAAAATCAGGCACGAAGGACCAATTTTATGTAGCGTTAGCACTGGTTCGGGTTCTTAATGTTAATTGCACTAGTTCAAAGGTCTTAATTTCGTTGTATGTTTTTGTTGTCAAATCTTGTTGTTCTCTGACTGTTCTCACCAGTACCAATACCAAGCAACAACGGAAAGGTCTGCCCCATTAATTTTACAATTTTTTTCTGTATAGGATTCCCGACAGCGTACTTTCATTTCTTTCTCTGATGGAAGAATACAGCCTGATAGCGGTTGCGCCTCACTGTGCGTAAAGCTAAGATACCTTGTTTGATCATTTTTATTGCGTAGTATAGATCGTGCCAATCGCATAACAACATTACTGCTTACACCTAAATCTGGTTCATCTCCCAGAAGCACATTGTCACTGGTTCCAGTAAAAATTTCCAGATCATAACTAAACCCAGAAATACCACTTAGCACGAAAATCTTATAGCCCCACTTATAAGGTTTCGTAGGATTGTATTGTTTTATGCTTATTCGCCATTTGAACGGTACTATCTGCCCATCAATACATAATTGTTTCTTTTAGAACCAAGAGAAGTCGTTCTTTCAACATATTGATTAGTGATCGTATTTTATGGGGTTTATCATGTCCCACGTGACCCTTTTCAATATATGTGGTATTATTAAAGTTGATGTATGGTTTTATTTCTTCAAGGCGATTCAGTCATTATATTGGACACTGATGGGTGACCTAATGAAGAGCTCCAATAGTCTCTCGTTGCAGACAGTTGTAAAAGAGACATGTAAATACAAACCCCACTGAATTGTTCTATTCCATTTTCATTTACCGTGAGAGGTTTTTCCGGTCTTTCTTGAGTGGAATATAACACTGAAAGATTTAAAATATAGGAGTAGTATTTTTAGTTAAAAGATATCTAAAAAGTTGCATAGGTGTCTTTAAGCTAGTAATTTCATCATCAGAGATAGAAGAAAAAAACAAGTACGTAGTCTCGATTTTTTTTTCGAGAGGAATCATTGTCGTAAACAGATTTCTGATATCTTTTTTAATTTTCGAAATATAGTCAAAAACCGATTTTTGTCAATTTTCAAAAATGTTTAATATCTCGCTTAAACAAAAAGATAAAGTTCTTTTTAACCTCTGATAATAACCGGGATACCCCCCTGTATGGGCATCGAAAATACGCCACCCTGAACATAGACCGTATCAATCAATTCTTCTTTTGGAAAATTCATATTGAATATGTTATACTCATTTATTTATGTTTTAACAATTGACAGAAATTTACTCTGACATTTGTTACTACAGAAATTATTGTTTCTATTGTCAAAGTCCCAGAAAACTAGGAAATTCCTACACAACCACCCTGTATAATATAAATTAATTTTGATGTATTTAGACTATGACTACACCTTTTGACTTTGTATGTACAAAATATCATTTGCCAATTATTATTCATAACGTTGTGCTCTTGACAAGTATTGTACCCTGTTTTTCTGGAAATTCAAAGATTTTTTGAGATAAATTGGCAACGTCGCAAAAAAATTAAAAAAACAAAATACTATCATATGGAGATTTTCTTGCTGAATTCGATTATGCAAAAATATACTGGGTGTTCAATTTAAAAAAAATACCTTTAGTGACGCCCCACTTTTATGAAACACCCTGTATATTTGAAACTAATTTTAAAACATGCACGTCTAGAAATTTTATAAGTTTCATTAAAAACTTTTTTATTAAGTTGACATTAAGAGCAATAATGGACTTTATCGCACTATTGGCGCACCCTGTATGTACACTATTGTTTCACTACCGGTGTCGCCGGAAATGGCCCTAAGTCTGTTATTTCAAATAGAACACCTTGTATATTTTTACATTTTTGAAATTGGGAATCCATTTTGAATAAAAAATACACTATTCCGTCATAGTCTAAATACATCAAAAATAATTTATATTATGCAGGGTGTTTCTTATAGATGTGCCAACTTCCCAATTTTCGAACATCAATAACTTTTTTTTTAATGGAGCACCCTGTATATTAGGAGTATTACGTTATTTTGTTGCTTTTTTGTTATTCTTGAATATATTCTGAGATATTTACATTTTACTTATTCTTGTATGCGTTGTGTAGGAATTTCCTAATTTTTTCGGAGTAGGCTCCGACTTTGACAACAGAAACAAAAATTGCTTTTTCGTTAATAAACAACTGCCAGAGTTCATTGCTGTCGATTGTTAAAACATTAATAAATTAGTATACCATATTCAATATGAATTTTCCAAAAGAAGAATTGATTGATATGATCTATGTACTTGGCGCAAGTGACAAAAATTGTTTGTTAGGATCAAGAATATACAGAAAGCGGTTTTCGGGAAGGAGACAACCAAGCAAGCAAGCTTTTGAAAATAAATTGAACCGTTTTGATCGAACTGGGGTTTAAATTATGGAAAAAAAAACTGAACGTACGGAAACTGCAACATCCGAATGTATTTGTAGAAACTTATATTGACTACAATTTTCATTATTATTTATTTTTATCGGCGCTAATGAATTTGAAGTTGACTTTAAAGTTGTTGCTTGATGCTATTTTGTTCGTTTTTGTTTGTGATGGAAGATTCCAGGTAGCCCTCAGCTACATTTCTACTCTTCCACCCACCATGTTGGTTAATGATAAGTATATCAGAACCAATGTTTGCTAAAAGTGATGCAGAAGTTCGTCGAAAAGCATGTCTGTCCCGTGTATGCGTTGGAATTATGTAATTTTAAGTAAAGTTGCTATTAACTTGGGTATTTTACCAAATGTTTGAATACTAATCGGTTGGTTAAGAGCATTTTCCTAAGCGGTAAAATATAAAAGGTTATTTATGTTGATACCGGCGTGGTACCGTAGGCTTCGAAGTTATCGTAGCACTGAGTTTAGACTGGCAGTACGGCGTTGCGTACTTGGCTGTACTGCGCAGTGACAGTGAGTTATTGAAATAATACTCGAGAGTAGTTGAGATCGTAACTGCCGTCTGTAAGTTTGGTGGTCTCTTTTATACTAGCGCAGCGCTGATGCTGTGCTCTGATTGGTGAATGCGTGGTGGGGGCTTAGCCAATCGGTAATACCCCTTATCTTGGAGAGCCAAACGTACAGAGCGGCGAGTTGTTTTATTGAAAAAAACATAATAAAAAGAAACGGGTATGTACAGATAAATATTTACAGAAAAAATACTCAGGCGTTGTTCGGCCTCGGTTGGGGTGCGGCCCTCTGGCGGGGTGGTGGCGCTGGTCGGAGGTTGTCGTAATGGAGCTTGGTTGGTGTTCCTTCGCGGTCCACCCAGTACACGTGCGGGGAGGCGGCCTCGATGATTGTGTGCGGTCCAGTCCACCGGGGCTGGTGGACCGAGCCGTAAATGCTCTCGGGGGAAGTCGCCCGCGGCCTACGGCCGAGCGGGCGCTCCGGGTCGGACGTACCGTCGTCGATAGCGGTGCTGGTGACGGTTGATGTCCCGTATTACGTCTTCCCGGGGACGAGGGGCTTGTCCTGGTGCGGCGATGAACCACTCACCGGGTCGTTGTAAGTCGGTTCCCAGCATGGCGGCGCTGGGAGTGACTCCGGTAGCGGCGTTTGCCCCATAGGCGTGGATTTCCACCAAGTAGGCGGGCTCGGATACACTTCTTGAGCTCCTGGTTGCGTTTTTCCACCGAGGTGCTCCGGGGGTGGTAGATGGGAGTGGTCCAGTGCTGGGCCCCCCATCGCTCGAGGGCGGCGTCCCAGGAGATGCTGGTAAACTGAGGGCCGTTGTCGGTGAGGATCGCCCTGGGATACCCAAAACGGTTGAAGATCTCCTGGCTTAGGTATGCCGTCGTCGTTTCGGTGTTGATAGTCGGCACGGCTCTGGCTTCTACCCACCGAGTGAAGATGTCCGTGACCACTATAATGGAGCGGTTCTGCTGCTCGGTTGGCGGGTATGGGCCCATGAAGTCCACCGAAATATCCCACGGCTTGGTTGTATTGTGAGCGGTTAGCGGAGCGGGTGCTTGGATTGGACCTCTCTTGACGGCTGCGCATAGTAGACACTGCTTTACGTAACTGCGGGTGACGATCGGTAAGCGGGGCCGTGGACGCGTCGTGGTATTGGTGGAGTATGTGGAGTTGTAGCCGCTCCGGTAGGACCAACTGGTCGCTTGGATCGTGGCGATGCCACAAGTATCCATCATGGACCCGGTATGCTTGAAGGAGACCGGCGTCTCCGGGTTGGCGGGGACCGTGAACGGAGGCGTCAGTCCACCTCTGGATTAGGCGTTGGATGCCGGCGTCGTCGTCCTTCCTTCACGGCTCGTGGAAGCTCGGCGTCCCCGATAGCTGACAACTGTGGGGGTAGCATCCGGGCGATGTCCTCCACTAAGTCAACGGGGTTGTCGTCTGGATCGTGGGACAGAGCGTCCGGTAGCTCATTGAGTCGCCCCGGGCAGTGCTCGATGGTGAAGGCAAATTCCTGGAGGCGGAGGGCCCAGCGGGTCAGCTTCGAGCGCTCATCTTTTGTTTGTTGCAACCAAGTGAGGGCGCGGCTGTCTGTTCGAAGAATGAAAGGCTTGTCCTCCAAGTAAGGCCTGTACCGTTGCACGGCCCAGATGACGGCGAGGCACTCCTGCTAATTGATATGGTATTTTGTTTGCGTGGGGTTAAGGCGGGCACTGGCAAAGGCGATGGCGCGGCGTTGATCGGTCTCCGGGTGCTGTTGGTATAGAACCGCCGCAATGCCTACACTACTTGCGTCTGTCTGCAGGATGTAGGGTTGCGACGGATCCAGGCGGTGGAGGCGGAGAGGTTCTGCCAAGGCGTCTTGGATCCCTTTAAAAGCGGTAGCTGCTTCGGTGGTCCAACGGAAACGGCTGTTGGTGCGCAGGAGGTCGGTTAGTGGCGCCGCGCGTTCGGCGAAGTGGTCGAGATAGTCTCTGAGCCAGTTGCAGACCCCAAGGAACGATCGCAGCTGCTTGCGGGTAGTGGGCTCCGTGGCCGTCCGAATGGCATGGACGTGAGTTGGCAACGGGGTGTTGCCGTCCGCAGATACCGTGTAGCCCAAGTATTGGATCTCGTTCTTGCCGAAATTGCACTTCTTCAGTGCGCACCGTAACTCGTGTTTACGTAGCCGGTCGAAGACTTGTTGCAGATGGTCCAAGTGCTCATCCCATGTCCTCGAATATATGACGATGTCGTCTAGGTAGGCCAACGCGAAACGGTTCTGCAAACCTCCGAGGACCTGCTGAGCGATTAGCTTTTGGAAGCGTGTCGGGGCGTTCTTCAGTCCAAATGGCATCACCTTGAACTGGAAGGTAGATCCGTCCGGCGTCGAGAAGGCGGTCAGGTGTTTGGACGAGGCTTCCATTGGTACTTGCCAGTACCCGGCACGGAGGTCCAGTGTGGAGAATATTTGTGCTTGACCGAGATCACGGAGGGTGTCAGCGATCAACGGTAATGGAGCATGCTCGTCCACGGTCTGTTGGTTGAGCCGTCTATAGTCCACGCAGAATCGTTGTTGTAATTGGAGGTACTGGGCTCGATAACTCCGGCATCTCTTCGACTTGGTCGGCGATGAGGCGTTTTTTGTCCGGCCACTGCCGGTAGTTAGCGAGTCGGAATGGTCGGGTCTCCTTGAGATGGATGGCGTGCGCTGTCGACGTTGTGGGTGGTCCGTGCTCGCGGAATACGGCTTCGTATTTGTCGATGAGTCGTTGAAACTTGGTTCGGTGGCTGGCTGGAAACGCGTGCTCGCAGATGGCGCTGTTCTCGGATTGTCGGCGGGGCGGTATGCGTCTGGGTGGTTGCGAGGCGGCACATCTGCTGACGGAAGTCCATGGTAACACGGTTTTCTGTTAGCCAGTCGTAGCCGAGGATGATCGGCTCACTCAAGTTTTTGGTTACGAGGCACTCGGCGTATGTGTAGTTGTCCGCAACGAACTTGACCGTTGTCCACCCGGATATATGTAGGTGTGTGCATCACTGAGGCTGACTGAGTCCGGGTGTCGGTACGACGGGGCCATCCGTGTAGTCGGCGCGTATAAAACTAAGACTCGCGGCGGAGTCGAGAAGCGCCCGGAGTGGGTGGCCCTGGAGGGTGATGCAGATCTTCGGGAGCGTCCCTGAAGGAAGATGGCTTAGGACCGGTCGAACGGTGGAGGTGGTGGCAGAACGCCGGTCCCGGGCTCGTTTCCCGAACGGCGTGTTGGACAGTCGTAGTTGTAGTGCCTGTAGGGGCAGTGGTAGCAGCGTGGCAGCGGTCTTGATGTCGTTGTCGTGGGTGGTGGGGGTTGCCGTTTCGGCCTTCACAGCACGTTCGAGTGTAGCGGCGGTGTCGTATAGGGCTTCCTCGTCGGGTATGTTTGCCACTAGCAGCAACGGCCGGAGTCGTGGATGGACTTGTTCAATCAGGACACGCCGCACTTCGGTAAACGGGACTTCGGGCCGAAGTCGTTTAAAGAGTTGTACCTTTTTGTGTAAGAACAGGTCCACGGCCTCGGATGCCGGCTGTTGTTGGCTGCACAGTTGTGTGTACAGGGTTGCCAATACGTCAGGGCTGGCGAATTTTCTGTTGACGACGGCTTTTAACGCGTCGTAAGTTAGCCCTAAGGCTGCGTATGGCCTGACGTGACTGGCTGCTGTGTCGCGGAGCTGGGCAACGGTGGTCCGTGCTCGGTTGTCCGCGGGTGTACGGGTTTGGTCGAAGTATCTTTCCATCTCGTGGAAGAATACCGCTGGATCTTCATGTGGGTGACCGCTGAATGTTGGTGCGGTCGGTGGTGGATTGGAGGCCCAGGCCTCCATCATCGACCGGAAGAACTCGGTCATGTAGGTTGGGCGCCACTGGGTGTTGGCCAGTCCCAGAACTGGTGTTGGTGTTGTGACATCACCGACGGCTTGTCTGGTGATGACGTCATTCTCGGCGGTGGATTCGACTGTCCCGGCAGTGGAGGCGGACTGTTGTCCGGTAATGAGGTCCTCGGGTTTGTCGGTTTGTCCGACCGCTGTTTGCCTGGCTTCATGCTCGGACTGAGCTCTGGTTTGCATCTCGGAGTGGTTCTTCAAATAAAGTTGCTATTAACTTGGGTATTTTACCAAATGTTTGAATACTAATCGGTTGGTTAAGAGCATTTTCCTAAGCGGTAAAATATAAAAGGTTATTTATGTTGATACCGGCGTGGTACCGTAGGCTTCGAAGTTATCGTAGTGTCACCGGGTATGGGCGACGAATGTTGTTAAAATTACTATTTGAAACTAAAATTTAAATTAGGCAGATCTGACACTGACACTAGTTTATTTCCGACTGACTCGATTGTGAAATTTGTCCTCTATTTATACCAATAGCGTGTGACGCTCTGTCACACGCTATTGGTCGAAGAGTGGAGACAATAGCGCTAACGGTAACACCACCCCTTCCTCAAAGGACAAATTGCACGATGGTCAATTTTTAGTTACATAAAATATACAAAAAAGGATATATACAAATAATCAAAATGTACAAGCAACGGAAATAGGAAAAATGTATGTACAAGAATGATATGTATATCCACGTAGGCCTGGATGGCGGAGTTGACCGGCTGGAGGCAGCGTTAGTTCGGACGGCAAGGTTGACCATCCCGGAGCGCAGTGGTAAAGACGGGCGAGGAGCACGTCCTTGGTTCGGCGCGATGGTCAGATGGTCTGGACGTCAGGCGTAGTGGCTGCTCCGATGGCCTCTCGTAAAGTGCGGTGTTAGAGCACGTAGGGTTCACGCTGGATGGTGTTGTCGGCGGTCATGGACTGGACGATAATGACGACGTTTGGTCCTAGGGGGTTGAACGGAGTGGTTTCGAGATGTTGCTGAAGTTGTGTTGTCGCTCACCAGTCGTGGAAAGGCTGCTCACGGAGCACGGTGATACGGCGCTGGCGGCTCGCATTGTGGTCGGCTCGGCGTGAGACAGGCGGCTTGTTGACTGGTGTGGAACGATATGGACGTCAGAGGTTCGCTTCTCGCTTGTAGGTTAGCATACGGTAACGTTAGCCGCGGAGGCCCATCGTACCCTAGTAGCGATGAAGGAACGTGGTGTCATGAACTTCGAGTGGCAGCGGGCGCTGCGTCGATGAGTGTCCCCCGGGACTTGGATGAGGCAGTTGGATATAGTGGCAGTTGTCGTTTGTCAGCTGTAGGTCCCACCAGGAGCGCGGTTATGCGGGCGCATGTGTGTCGGCTCGGCTGGTGTGAGGACGGCTAGCGAACTGACGTGGAACGGCATTGCACGTTGTAGCTTTGGATGCGTAGTCGTCGGAGTTGATCCATGGGTTGGTTTTCGTGAACGTTGTAGGATGTGCGAGTGTGGAAAGGAAGTTGTGTCGATGGTGGGTATTGAAATAGGAAAATAAGTAAGTAGAATGTTTACTTGGTGGTCGACGAAGGATGGCTGACGTGGTTCCCCTGAGAGTGTATGACAGCGGCTGGAGGTAGTTGCTGTCGGTGATATCGGCGATGCTGTCTGTGGATGTGTCAGTCGAAGGCTTGGCCAGGAGCGCGGTTATGCGGGCGCATGTTTGTCGGCTCGGCTGGTCGAAGGCGGCTTGCGGGCTGACGTTTGAACGGAGTAGACGGAGCATCGGGACGTTGCGAACTGAACTGTTGCCGGTTGACTGTCAGGTTGGTGGTTCTCCAGGCTGAGAACGATGATGATGATGTTGGGCGTAGCGGGTGAGTTGCGGGGTAGATTGCTGTTGCTGATGTACGAAGGCAATAGAGATTGACTTTGTGTCAATCTGTGGTGGCTCCTCTGGGGTTGTGTGACGTGGCTTAGATCGTAGGAGTGGGATGTCGCTTACCAGTCGGACGGACTTCTCACGGTGCGTGACGGAAGCGTAACTGGGACGACGTCGGTGATACTGTCGGACCGTGCGTCAGCCGGAAGGCTTCTCCAGAAGCTCGGAGGCGTGAGCCAATGGGGGCTCACCCTAGAATAGCTCGGCTGGACGAAGGCGGCTTGTGAGCTGACGTCGAAAGGTGTGGACAGGATGGATCGGATTCGTAAGCTGCCACGATGATGGTTCCCCAGATTTGGAGCGACGAAGTGAGTCGTCACATTCACCTGAAGGTGACGATGCAGGCGAGTTGTAGTTGCTGGGCGCCACTGGAGGTTTGCCCTCCTCCAGGAGGGTTGATGATGTAAGCGGCTAGCTGTTAATTCGGGGTGGATCCTTCCAAAAAACCATTTGGAAAAGGCACCACGTTGCGGGCGCCAAATTGTCACCGGGTATGGGCGACGAATGTTGTTAAAATTACTATTTGAAACTAAAATTTAAATTAGGCAGATCTGACACTGACACTAGTTTATTCCCGACTGACTCGATTGTGAAATTTGTCCTCTATTTATACCAATAGCGTGTGACGCTCTGTCACACGCTATTAGTCGAAGAGTGGAGACAATAGCGCTAACGGTAACAGTAGCACTGAGTTTAGACTGGCAGTACGGCGTTGCGTACTCGGCTGTACTGCGCAGTGACGGTGAATTATTGAAATAATACTCGAGAGTAGTTGAGATCGTAACTGCCGTCTGTAAGTTTGGTGGTCTCTTTTATACTAGCGCAGCGCCGATGCTGTGCTCTGATTGGTGAATGCGTGGTAGGGGCTTAGCCAATCGGTAATAATGTGACGTGTGTGAAGGTATCAAACATCGATATTTTCGATAAATCTCTATTAGGTTTACATTTTCATACATGTTATTTGATATTGTAAATGTTCGACGCCTTCCTGTTTTTAAGTCACGAATCGTAATTACTAAAATATTTTCTTTATCCTCAATGTCTTCAATACTCATTTTTCTAAATTCGTCCATACGACAGGCACTTGCCACACCAAATATGAAACAAACCTGTGATATATTATACATAAGTAAATGAAAATTTTATAAATAATTGTAGTCCATACCTTAAACAAGTAAGGTACCTCTATTAAAAATTTGATTAATTCCTCTCTCTTAACCCTTTCACTGTCGGGTAATTTTCGTATGCACAGGCCGTCTGTGTCGGCTTTTTGTGTCTTTAAAAGAAAAATTCTGGTGGATGCGCCGGGTAAAAAATTTAGCAAATTGTAAGACAAAAATTACTTATCTCTGTTAAAACCCTTTCACTGTCGCGTAATTTTTGTATGCACATTCCGTCTGTGTTTTTTTTTTAGGTAATTTTTGAAAAAACATTTATATTACTGAATGTAAATAATGTACAATGGTAACACACGCTCAATCAAGAGGGAGGTGTAATGGGAATCTTGCACCCCTCAAAAAAATAGAATTGTTTCCATAAATTAAAATGAACATAAATCTTGTTGATTATTAATTTTATTAAAATAATAAACCAAAATGTAATGTACATATTGGACAAGGGTAATATTACATATTGTGATGAAAGTGGTCTAAGCTTATTTTTGAAAAAATGAGAAGATGAATAATTTACACATAATTAAGTGTGAAATTTTTATTTGCAAACAATGTAGTGTATGCCTACTTAAAAAAAATAAACAAAACCGTCACTATTATTACTATAGTACAAAAACATTTAATTATACGGCATTTTACCAAATTAAAATGCATACTAAAATTTAAAAATTAATGGAGCCATTTTGGAGATAAATTTTAAATTTTTTAAATCACCCCGTAATATAAAAATTCACCAAAAATAGTTATAAAGGTTCTTTTTAGAGCCCAACATACTACAATATTAAATAAACAGAATAATCTTATCTATTAACGTTAGTATATAGTTTTGCATTTAACTTAAACACCCTGTAAATTAGCTATTATTTAAAAAATGAAGTAAATGCTCGCAATTTGAAATATAAAAGTCCTATCGATAACTTATGTCAAAAATGTACAATTTTAAATTCTAGCACACACAAACAAGAGTATTTTGTTTCTTGTTCTTATTTATTAACAAAACCGAACTAAAGAAGCGTAATTTAAATGAAACTTAAATTTAAATACTTAAAATTTAATGATATTTACGATTCAATAAAAACAAAAATGGTGTAAGTAAGTCAATTCATGATCCAAAAACAAAAATATCGATTTAACGAGTTTTCCAAAAACTTGCAATACCTACCTTATTAGTAAAAAATGCTATCACTAATATTTTAATGTCGACAAGCAAAGAACAACTAAAAATGCATCAGCTTGTGATACTCCTCGAAACAGGGAACAACACACAAGCCAACATCACACTCCCGACACATATATCGAGATTCCCTCCTTTTTTTCTCTTTTCTCTTTGTTTAAGAACACACCACACAAACACGAGCAGCATTCTTCCTTTTTTCAGTAGATGGAACAACGGAGGGGAAATGTCGAGCAGTTAGTCGTGTTGGATTGTCTTGAGATGTTGATGGTCTTCCTCCTTTCGATTTGAGTATAGGTTTGTGAAATCTCTGGATCAGTTGATGAATAAGTTGTAAATGATAGTCTGCCATCGATGGTTTCTTTCCAGTTTTAGTGAGATACAAGTAATATGAGTTAAGCACCATAAAATCAATAAAGTGGAATGCCAATTTCTTGTACCATTTCATACTTTTCCTCATGCACTCCAATTTGCTCAGCATCATATCTGTTTGGTCTACGGATCCCCTATTTGCGTTGTACGCTAACACACATTTCGGTTTTTGTTTGAATTGGTTTGTCTTTTTGTCCATCTTTGAAGTCTGTGTCATTTCGTCAGTGTGTATAGTAGTCAACATGCGTACTTCTCTGCAGTTCATCCACTTGAACGCCATCATAGATCTATTGTGGTATGATTCTGTCTCATTTTTCTTTAATTTCTTGATCAGTGGAGGCATTCCTTTTCTGTTTTGTTTTACGGTGCCACATGCGTTAGTTCGATGTTTGTGAAGAAAGTCAAAGAGAGAGGGACTGGTATACCAATTATCCATAAATAAAGAATGTCCCTTAAGGAGGTAGGGTTCCATAAGTGTCGTGACAACGGCACCAGATATTCCTAAAGAAAATCTATCTTCTATGTTTGTTTCTTTTCCAGTATATACGATAAAATCTAATATGAATCCGGTTTCAACGTCACATAAAACAAAAAGTTTTATTCCAAATCTCCGTCTTTTACATGGCATGTATTGTTTGAAACCTAGCCGACCCTTGAAAGCGACTAGTGATTCATCGATGCATAGATTTTGAAAAGGTTGCAGGGTTTGTTTGAATATACATCGAAGATGATCTATGAGCAGTTTTAATTTATAGAGTTTATCATTACTGTCGGCGGGAACGAGGCTGGAAAAATGAAGCAAACTGTTAAGATTTAAGTACCTGTTTATGGCTATTGTCTGAGTGAAAATTGGGGTGTAGAGCAGGGCTTTTGTGGACCAATATTCTGATATTTTTAACTTTTTCATTCTCGTCATTAGCATGGTAAGGGCAAAAAACAAATACATTTCATCTACATCAGTGTCTTGCCAGTTGTGAAGTCTACTACTTGAAGAAAGATGGCAATCTGGTAAAACCTTCTGATAGTATTCATTAGTAGCTTGGACGAAAGTCTGAATCAAATCGGGAGTCAGAAAGCACAAAAAGAAATAAATTTCTAAGGAACAATCACTTAGTGAATTAATTGTAATTCCTGAATTAGATGTAGAGAAAATGTGAAAAATAGGTTGAAACTCCCCTGAAAACCAGGTAAATAAAGGAGACTTATCTTTTTTTATTCGTTTAGCTGGTGCAGCTTGACTTCCGTCATCATCTTGTGCTTCAGACTGGTCACACACACCGTCACCATCATCATCTTGTGCTTCAGACTGGTCACACACACCGTCACCATCATCATCAATAATTGAAAATTGAAAATGTTTTTTTGTTTTTTCAGTGCCCCCAAACGTAGTCGGTGCGCTTAACCTACACAGAATTTTTTTTTCAACACAGTCTTTATCTCTGTTTTTAGAGAAAGAAAATCTAAAGTCGGAAGTCTTTTTCAGAAAATTTAGCAAGTGTCAACTTAGCATTTGAATAAGTTTAGAATTTAAGCGGATATTAATTACGTAATAAAATTAATCGTTTTTATTCAAAAACTATGGAAAGTAACAAATTGAAAATAGGTAGGTACATAAAAGAGAAACGACTACAATAAATGTTCGAAATGTCTTCCATTTTCATCCAGGCACAAATCTATTCTCTGCTGAAAAGATCTTTGCACTCTTCTTAAAATTTCAGGTGAAATACTTGTAAAAACGTCAACAATTCGTTGTTGCATATTTATTGCTGTTGTCGGTGGTTCGTTATACACAATGCCTTTCACGTATCCCCACAAAAAAAGTCAAGTTTAGTCAAATCCGGTGATCTGGTGGGTCCACTTCTACCAATCCACTGGTTGGGAAAAATGCCATCAAGATATGCCCTAACGTCTCGCGAAAAATGTGCAGGCGCCCCGTCCTGTTGGAACCACATCCTGTTTTTTGTATACTGAGGTACATGATCTAATAACCTGGGTAATACATGTTGCAAAAAATGTAAATACATGGGCCCATTAAGATGACCATCAAAAGAATGCGGACCTACCACATTATCTCCAACAATTCCTCCCCAAACATTCAAAGACCAGCGATGCTGTTGATCAATTTGTCGCATAACATGAGGATTTTCGGTTGAATAATAATGAAAATTATGCCTATTTACAGATTTGTTCTTATGAAATGTCGCCTCATCTGAGAACAAAACATACTGGAAAAATGTAGGATCCTCCTGTATTTTCAGTCTTGCCCACGCACAAAATTCGGAACGTGATTGAAAATCAGCATTGCTTAGTTCTTGATGCAACTGAATATGGTACGCATGTAAACGATTTTTCTTCAGCACGCGTTGTACTGATCTCTCGGTTATGCCGGTTGCTTCACCGATGTCTTTTTGGCTCATATGGGGATGTTCAGTTACTGTTAATAGAACTGAAAATTCGTTTTCCTCGGTAATTATAGGTTTGTTTCTTTCTTGTTTTTTGTACATCACACTTCCCGTTTCAATAAATCGATTCAGTAAGTTTCTAAAACTTTTTTCTTCCGCATGTCTTCTTTCTGGATAACGTGTCGCATAAATTCTACTCGCCAATAAACAATTTCTATTAGTCTCCCCTAGTACAAAAATCATATCGACTAGTTCGTCCTTTTCGAAATTCATTTCGATAATTTCCGTCTTCTTTTACAACGAAATAGAGACTCTTACAGCAAGTATCAATTTGGAAGACTTTTAGACCTATCGTAAAATATCACTGATAACAGCAGAAAAACACAAATCACTTTCGAAGCCTTTCAGACTTTTTGGGCGTACGACGTCAGTTTTTTAACGTTTTATAATTCGGAATAAAAACCGTTTTAACTTTCGTCATAAGAAAATGCATTCAAATGTCAAGTTGACAAATGTCAAGTTGCTTACATTTTGGCACTTGTTTTGCATAAGCGCGGCCTACTTCGGTGCATAAAAATGCAATTAAATGGCTACTTTTTTGAAAAGTATTGAATATCTCAACAACTACGGGGATTAGACATAGGACACCCCCCATAAAAATTGAAGGGAAAAAAAATGCTATCGAATAGCATAATAAAACAAGGGTGTTTACATTTGAAAAAAATAAGTTATGTCACTTTGAAGTTTGGAAAGTTTGTCATTTTTTTGTGAACACCCTGTATCAATAAATTTTTATTTTTTATTTTGAAAATGTTGCTCCCTAACCGAACTAACATTATTGATAAAACTTATTTCTTAACTTCAAGAAACGAGGTCGCTACGATTTTTTAAAGTTGGGCCTGCTAATGTCAGATTTTTCGGAAAAAAATTAATAAGTTGGCAACCCTGACACAAAATCAAAAAATGAAAAGACATTCATGTAGAGGTTAAAAAATGACATCCGAAGACCTAAAAATATACAGGGTGTTCCATTAAAAAAAATCTTTGTTTTTGTTATGGCACGAAAATGGGACACCCTGTATAGCTGAAAATAATTTTAAGACGTAGATCTTTTGAAACCAATAACTTTTTGTATTTAAGTTTTTTTTCTATCTCCTACGGGCGGGGCGCTATGAAAGCCCGACGCACTAATGCAGGACCCTGTATAAGGGTTGATGTATTTATTTTCAACAATACGCAAGTTATGAAGGTTTTTTTTTTTAAGAAAATCATAGTAGGCTGTGAAAACAAAAAATAAACAAGGTATAAAACCTTACAAAACTCATGTGGTATAAGTTACCAAGGTTTTTTAATTTGTTATTGAGATAAATACGAAAATTATTGAACATAAGATAAACAACAATATCCTACATTACTGCTGATACCGACTATATCGTTGTTTTCTTATTTTCAAATATTTACAATGTTTATCTCCACAACAAATTAAAAAACCTTGGTAACTTGTACTACATGAGTTTTATAAAGTTTTACACCTTTTTTTTGTTTTCACAGCCTACTATGATAATTTTAAAAAAAAACTAAAAAACCTTCATAACTTGCGTATTGTTAGAAATAAATACTGTTACGGTGCCGTGGGAAAAGTGAGGACTTACCTTATTCCCGCACCGGCTTATCGGCTGGCTCAGTGGGTGGGCGTGGTTCTACGGTAACAGTTAACCGAGAGAAAAAGAAACTAGACAAATATTTTGAAACAGGGCGCCACTGGTTTTCTGAGTGAGGGAGTCGGCAAAAACCAGAAAGCCCGACGTATTCTCGTAGTTAAACGAAGGTTGGGAGGGAGGGAACGTGGGGTAGCTACATTACATAACAAAAATAAAGTAAAGCAAATAACTGTGTAATGTAGGTAGTTTAGACAATAAACAACTATACAGGGTGCGCCATTAGTGCGATAAAGTCCATTATTGCCCTTGTTGTCAACTTAATAAAAAAAAGTTTTTAATGAAACTTATAGTATTTCTACACGTGCATGTTTTAAAATTAGTTTCAAGTATACAGGGGGTTTCATAAAAGTGGGGCGTCACTAAAGGTATTTTTTTTAAATTGAACACCCAGTATATTTTTGCATAATCGAATTCAGCAAGAAAATCTCCATATGACAGTATTTTGTTTTTTTCATTTTTTGCGACGTTGCCAATTTATCTTAAAAAATCTTTGAATTTCCAGAAAAAAAGGGTACAATACTTGTCAAGAGCACAACGTTATGAATAATAATTGGCAAATGATATTTTGCACATACAAAGTCAAAAGGTGTAGTCACAGTCTAAATACATCAAAATTAATTTTTATTATACAGGGTGTTTCTTATAGATGTGCCAACTTCCCAATTTTCAAACATCAATAACTTTATTTTTTCAAATGGAACACCCTGTATATTATTACGTCATTTTGTTGCATTTTTGTTTTTCTTCAACTTTTCTTAATACTTACCTATACCTAAAATGAATATTTTTTGAGATATTTACATTTTACTTATTCTTATAAGCGTTGTGTAGGAATTTCCTAGTTTTCTCGGAGTAGGCCCCGACTTTGACAATAGAAACAATAATTTCTGTAGTAACAAATGTCAGAGTTAATTGCTGTCAATTGTTAAAACATAAATAAATGAGTATAACATATGCAATATGAATTTTCCAAAAAAGAATTCATTGATACGGTCTATGTTCAGGGTGCCCATACAGGGGGGGGTATTTCGGTAATTATCAGAGATTAAACAAAAAAACTATATTTCGAAAATTAAAAAAGATCAAAAATCTGTTTACGACAATAAATTCCTCTCGAAAAAAGATATCGAGACTACGTACTTAGTTTTTTTTCTATCTCTGATAATAACCGAGATACCCCCCCTGTATGGGCATCGAAAATACGCCACCCTGAACATAGACCGCATCAATCAATTCTTTTTTTGGAAAATTCCTATTAAATATGTTATACTCATTTATTTATGTTTTAACAATTGACAGCAATTAACTCTGACATTTGTTACTACAGAAATTATTGTTTCTATTGTCAAAGTTGGGGCCTACTCCGAGAAAACTAGGAAATTCCTACACAACGCTTATAAGAATAAGTAAAATGTAAATATCTCAGAAAATATTCATTTTAGGTATAGGTAAGTATTAAGAAAAGTTGAAGAAAAACAAAAATGCAACAAAATGACGTAATAATATACAGGGTGTTCCATTTGAAAAAATAAAGTTATTGATGTTTGAAAATTGGGAAGTTGGCACATCTATAAGAAACACCCTGTATAATATAAATTAATTTTGATGTATTGAGACTGTGACTACACCTTTTGACTTAGTATGTACAAAATATCATATGCCAATTATATTTCATAAGGTTGTGCTCTTGACAAGTATTGTACCCTGTTTTTCTGGAAATTCAAAGAATTTTTTAAGATAAATTGGCAACGTCGCAAAAAAATGAAAAAAACAAAATATTGTCATATGGAGATTTTCTTGCTGAATTCGATTATGCAAGAATATACTGGGTGTTCAATTTAAAAAAAATACCTTTAGTGACGCCCCACTTTTATGAAACCCCCTGTATACTTGAAACTAATTTTAAAACATGCACGTGTAGAAATACTATAAGTTTCATTAAAAACTTTTTTTCATTAAGTTGACATTAAGGGCAATAATGGACTTTATCGCTGTTATACTTTATATTTTGTATATCTTATTAGTTTATTAATAATACTCTTGATTATTATATATAAGTTTTATTCGGAAGCGTTACATTCTATTATATGTGTTTGTTGACATCCGTACTTCGTGTTCTGCCTTACCGGCCGTGTTATACTTTTAAAATACATAACATCTCCCTTTTTTTCTTACAAACAAAAATCTTAAATTCTATAAATACAAATGAGCTTTAATTATATAAAATTATATTATTAAACATAGTCTGCTAAATAAGCAGGTTTTGTAATTGCACGACCACTTCGCATAGATTTTGTTTCGCGAACTGTCTCACTATCTCTAGTTTTTTTATTATCACTTTCCACTATTGTTTCTTTTTCCCCACTGTTCTCCTGCTCCATGTTATCATGCCTAAAAATCTGCTTAATTCTTTTGCATTTGTGGGTTCAGGAATTTGTTTAATCGCTTCTACTTTTCTGGGATCCACTTTAATACCCTCTTTGCTTAAAATATGACCCAGATATGGTACCTCAGTAACCCCTATCTTACATTTTGCTTTATTGAATTTTATGCCATATTCTTGAGCTCTCTTTAAAACTGAATCTAACCTCTTATCATGTTCATTTAAATCTCTTCCCCAAACTAACAAATCATCTATGCATCCACTTGTACCTTTTAACCCTTCAAAAATATTAATAAAGGTCTTATGAAAAATTTCAGGTGCAGATGACAATCCGAAAGGAAGTCTTAAAAATCTGTATCTGCCATGTGGCGTAATAAAAGTTGTTAAATATGAACTTTCCTGAGCCAATCTAATCTGGTAAAAACCCTTATTAGCATCTAATATACTAAAATACATACTTTGCATTATTTAAGTTAGCACAGGTTTCTTCGAATGAAGGTAATTTGTATTGTTCTCTTTTTATTGCCTCATTCAAATTTTTCGGATCTAGACATATACGTATATCATTATTTGGTTTTTTAACTATGACAATGGGACTAACCCAATCGGTGGGTTCCTCAACTTTTGTTATAATTTTTAACTTTTCTAATTTGCCTAATTCTTTTTGTAAAGCATCTGTCAAGCTAAAAGCTACCTTCCTACATGCTTCTATCTTAGGAGTATGATCTTCTTTTAACTTAATAGTACATGGTGTCATTTTAATATCACCTATACTTTCAAACAAATCACTATATTTTTCTATTAAATTATTATTTTGTTTGACATTAACAGTATTTACTCTCTGTAACAAATTTAAGTTTTTAATTGTTTCTATACCAAGTATAGGTATGGAGTTAGTATCCGTTATAATAAACTTAAGTAGTTTCTTCACTAATTTATGCTTACATTCTAAATGAATTTCACCTGTTACTTTTATTGCTGATCCACCGTAACTTGACAGTTTAACATTACATTTCTGTATTTTTTTACTCAAATTTAATCTGTTAATATGCTCAAGGGGTAAAATATTTACTTGAGCCCCTGTATCAAGCTTAAAATTAATTTCTACATTAGGTTTTACAAATTCTATTTTTTGAAACCAATCTATACTATTGATACTAACAATTTCGTTTACCTCTAGATCTATACAGCCCAGTACCTGTTCCTCTTGATTTTCTTCTCCAATTTGATGTATTTTCTTTTTTCTGTTCCTACACATCTTTGCATAATGATTGTATTTGTTGCATTTATTACATTTCATTCCATAAGCTGGACAGTTTCTATATTTATGTTTGGTTCCACATTTCTGGCAGTTATACTGATCTTTATTTTCCTGGTTTCTATTGTATGTTTTAGCATAGGCATTAAATTTGTTTTCATTTTTTATGTTCTGTCTTTCTCTTTTGACAATTTCTATTTTTTTTTCTTTTTCTTGCATTACCTTAATTTGGGCTTTAGCAATTTCATTAGCTCTGCAAGTTTCAGTAGCTTTTTTAAGGTCTAAATTTTCCATGTGCAATAATCTTTCTTGTAATTCCTTATTATTGATTCCCAGTACGATTCTATCTCGTATCATTGAATCAGTTTGACGTTCAAATTCACAACTTTTTGAAAGTTTTTTAATATCATTTAAAAATTGATCGAATGGTTCTAATTCTTCTTGTTTTCTTGTATAAAATAGGAATCTTTCATATACTACATTTTTTCTTGGTGTTAGATAAGTTTCCAATTCTTTTAAAACATCTTCATAGCTTTCTTTTTGCCTATCTGTTAGCTTTAAGTTATTGAATATTTCCACGCCTTCCTCGCCTATTATATTAAGTAATATTGCCAATTTTACTTTTGATTCTTTATTGGATTTATCCGCTGCCATTAGGTAGATTTCAAAATTTTGTTTAAATCTCTTAAAGTTTTCAGCTACGTTACCATTAAACGACAAAGGTGCTGGTAATCTAACCTCCATTTTTTCTGTGCACGTGGCTTTTCTTTACTTTTACACTAAGCTTTACTTTATAATTCACTTTCTATTTATTTTTATCCTACCGACTGCGCCATGTTATACTTTATATTTTGTATATTTTATTAGTTTATTAATAATACTCTTGATTATTATATATAAGTTTTATTCGGAAGCGTTACATTCTATTATATGTGTTTGTTGACATCCGTACTTCGTGTTCTGCCTTACCGGCCGTGTTATACTTTTAAAATACATAACAATCGCACTAATGGCGCACCCTGTATGTAAATAAACAACATCAATAAACAAGACAGTTTACCTCAGTAAACGACAATATGTAAATAAACAGTATTAATAAACAAAACGGTTTACATATCAACAAACGACAATAATGACAATAAACAGTATTGTTACGCAAGTTAAATAATTTTATTTAACAAATTGATTTTTAAAAACTTTTATATTTTAATTCAATTGTAAGTACATAAAAAAGTGAAATTAACTGTTATAAGATTACATTCAGACTGATGGTCTAACTACGTGTTTTACACTATGTATTCTTTATCTTGGGTGTTGAATTGCAGCATATCGCAGCTTGGGAATGTGCCGCTTCAGCATCTATTATAATGTAACTTCTCCATCCCCTGAAGAAGTTTTGTAAGGGACGAACAGAACTTTTGAAGATGGTACTTCAGGTGTTGTCCTCGGTTTCTTTTTGCATGGAACATTTTGTCGATACTTGTAACAGATTACACCTAAAACAATTGTAATAATGATTAATATTGGTGTTGTCCATAAATGGGTTATATCGACGGCGGTCTCGTAGGCCAAGGGAACCAAACGGTTTTCTTCTTCTTGGAGCTTGTGGAGGCTGTCGAGTGATATTTTTTCGAGTCGAATAGGGGTTGTCTTGCGTTTCAAATTGATCGAGATTGTTTTAATCTTGGGTAACGTTAACGGTTGTTCATGAATGACCTCCTTGGAGCTGACATAGCAATCTTCGAGTGTCTTGAATTCACAGGACGGCGGTAGTTGAATTAAAAATGTTCCTTTAAGGGCTAACACACCAGTGGTGGAGCACTGAGTTAGAATTTTTGTAGTTTTGGGAAAAATACCAATGTAGTGGGCTGCTGTTAGTTGTTCAATGAGGGTGCTGTTGACTGATACTTGCACGTGGTTACACATCGCTTCTTCGTTGGAGAGCTGAAGAATTTGGACGATGCAATCTTGCAATTTTTTGTTATATTGAATTGATACACTGGGACATAAGTAGCTAAGTCCGAGTTTCTTGCATGGCATATTTGTGTATTGGTAAAATACGGTATTAATTGTCAGATAAGGTGCTGGTGGTATAATAGTAGTATAGTTATTGGTTGGTATTGAGTATAAGCGGTAGTGGGTGAATGATTCGGGATGTAAAAGTGGGAAGTGTAGTATAAAAATGATTGTTGCATTGGAGTAGTATGCGTCGACAGAAATGACATCATAGTACATATGGAGTTCTTGATCTTTTGTATATAGTAATTGCTCTTTTGAATGATGTAGCATGATATCAATTATCGATTTTAGTTCATCGATTTTTAAAATGCTATTGTGTGAGGTTTATATTTTAATCTGTGCTTAATATTCTACTTGTGACATGTAGTTGTTGGTGTAAAGTAGAGAGCATTTTTATATTTTGGTTTAACATATTCTTTGAAAAATGTTATTAAATTATTTTCCGGGTTATCTATTCCTATTTGTGCATGTATGCGTTTTTTGTTCGAAAAGCATTGTTCTATTAATGGTTTAGCCGGGTTATAATTAACAGAAGTTAATTTAATGTGGTTGTTGTAGTAGTTTAACCCTCTATTGCACAAACCATAAAAGTTCAATTATTTTTTTAAATTTGTAGTTAATATGCGGTACTGATGTGGTTTGGAAGATATATCTAGGTTCAAAAAATTTTGAAAATTAGTAGTTAAAAAAAAAAAAGTCTGTATATTTGAATATACAGTGTGCATAAAGGTTTGTCTGATCCGTAATATAATCTAATAATTGTCTATCAAATAATTTGAAAAAATAATATATGGGCGTTTCAACCACTGTTTCCGGAATAATTTGCGATTTCCAAAGGGGCGTTTCACATGGATTCTGCTTTGAGTCTTGCCACATCAACTGAATATTCGCTTTTTTAGTTCCTCTCGACTCAACTTGAGAAGAATCGGAAGTAGTAGGAACTTGTGGCATAAGTCTTGCAAGCGGAAGATCATCATCACTAACGTTTTCGATTTCGAAGATATTATCTTGGTTTAGAGTTTGATCTTCTGCCTCTGTGTCACTGCTATCATCGTCTATAACGAATATAATCTCCAAAAGCTACTTTGCATATACACAAAAAACATGTACATTCCTTGTAACACATTAGGATGATAGGTTTTATCTTCAACACTATCGTCACTACTAAAATCGTCCTCACTCTCCACATCTGGCAGTAAAATTTTCACTGGATCTTTTTTTGCACCATAAAAAATTTTTGGATCCATAATTCACGAGATAATACCAAAAAATACCTTTTACGCACACTGTATATTTGAAAATACAACTGCGGCACAGGCGGCAAATCGCAACGCGATTTGAAAATTCAATAGCACAGTGTGCCAAAGCAATGTACACACACTAAACAGTAGCGGAATATTTTTTACAATTTAATTTTTACAAAGTAAAGTATTGAAATCCGTACGTATTTCTTGTACATATACACTACTACATAACCTTATAGAAACACTGTACTATTCAACAAAAATGACGACCATCAAACACTTTCCGGTGAACGAAATATACCAAGTGCAGTCGTACCCACTTGTATAATTAAGTATACATCGAGCGTTTGTGGAAAGAGCTCCATAAAACGCAATGGCATAGAAAACATATACATGTATATTCAAATATACACAGTACCATAGAGGGTTAAGGGTTTTTCAGAAATTGGAATATTAATTATTGGATCTTTGCGATTTGTGTGTACTGTAATGTTATCGCTTTGAGACGGTTCATCACATAGTTCGTCAGCTGTTTCTGTTGCAGATGTTTCGAAATCTTTGACATGTCGTAGGTCAGGTCTTTCATCAGGTGATATATCCTCTGATACATTGTTGTACGTAGATGCGTTGTCTTCGTCCGTTGTTGTCATTTTGTTATTAAAATCTTTCATGAATTCAGCTAAATCGAAAGTTTCTTTTGTGTTAATTTCTACTCTGGAAAGCGCATCTGCATTTGTGTTTGCTTTTCCTTTTTTATATATTATTTCATAATCGAATTCCTCGAGTTTTAGCCTCCATCTAACTAATTTGGAGTTAGGATCTTTCATCGAGAATAACCATTGAAGCGGGCGGTGGTCGCTTAAAATTTTGAATTTTTGTCCAAATAGGTATGGCCTAAAATACTTCGTAGCCCAGACGATAGCCAACATTTCCTTTTCTATCGTCGAATAGTTTATTTCAGAGTCGTTGAGCGTTCTGGATGCGTACGCTATTGGTTTATCTTTTCCAACAGGGCCTTGTGACAGAACTGCTCCTATTGCATATTTACTGGCATCCGTTGTCAGGTTGAATGATTGAGCGAAATCTGGGTATTGGAGTAGTGGTTCATTGGTTAACAAATTTTTGCATGTTTCAAAACATTTAATAAATTCTGGAGTGTGTTCGATTTTGGTATCTTTCTTGAGGCATACTGTGAGTGGTTTTGTTATTCTTGCGAAATCTTTGATAAATTTTCTGTAATAGCCGACAAGTCCGAGAAAGCTTTTAATTTGTTTCGCTGTACGCGGAAGAGGGTAGCTTATGATAGCTGAGATTTTATCCGGGTTAGGTTTGATTCCTCCCGGGGTTATGATGTGTCCTAAGAAAGCAACTTCTTTCTTCAGAAATTCAGATTTGTCTAACTGTATTTTAAGGTTATTTTCTTGTAGTCGTTGGAATATTTTAGTAAGGTTAATCATGTGTTCTTGCAGGGAAGTTGAAAATACGATTATGTCGTCCATGTATACCAAGCATATGTGTCCTTGTAAACCCTTGAGCACGTTGTCCATGACTCTCTGGAACGTGGCTGGGGCGTTCTTTAATCCGAAAGGCATACGAACGTACTCGTAGTGTCCATGTTCTACATTGAAAGCTGTTTTTGGTATATCTTCATTTGCCATTTCGATTTGGTGGAAGCCACTGGCAAGGTCCAGTGTCGTGAAGTATTGGCACCTGCCTAGTTTGTCTAGCACGTCGGAGATGTTAGGTATGGGGTATCTGTCACTAATAGTTTTCTTGTTGACTTCTCTGTAATCAACTACAATTCTCCACTTGATTTTACCAGAGGCGTCAGGCTTTTTGGGTACCACCCATATTGGTGATGACCACGGTGATTCGCTTGGTCTTATGATACCTTCATCAAGCATGGCTTTCATTTGCTTCTGCACTTCTGCTTTGTGTACATGTGGGTATCTGTAAGATTTGGTGTACACAGGCACTTCATCTGTCGTTTTGATTTTGTGTTTCACCTGGTTGGTGAATGTTAGAGATTGGTGTGGTTGGTGGAAGATGTGTTTAAATTTTTTACATAACTGTAATATTCGCTGCTTTTCTTCTGAGTTCATGTGCTCTGTTCTTATTAAACTTTGAATGTCGTCTTCACCGGTATCGTTTGATGGTATAACTTCGGCAGAAAGTAAGTAATATTTGTCAAGGTCGATTTTTGTCGTTCTAATTGGGTCAGTTAAAGCAAGTTGGAGTTCATCATCACTATTGTTTATTAATTCGGCCCATGCTAATCCGTCGTGAGCAGTACTTAAAATTTCGCGTAACATGGCACCTTGTATGTCTTGTTTGGAAAGCAAAATCGAGCCTTCTTTTTCTTTTACAGGTAATTTAACGCGAGTAACTGTGTGAGGTTCTAACTGAATTGAGTAAAATTGATTTTTATTAGTTTCGTAATATTGTATTGGTAAAGTTGAAAACTGCGTAATTAATTCGGAATTTGGGAAATCTAAATGAGCTAGCATCAGCTTAAGATTATCTAAGCCAATTAAGCCGTCAAAAGTTTTATGGAATTTAAACAAACAAAATTCAAGGTTGGAATCTGAGTTAAATTCTTTAAAACTTGGAATTGAAGCACAATACTCCTGAGAATAGTTTTGAAAAATAGAAGTAACAACAAAAGGTTCGTGTCGTATATAATCAGTAAAATATTTGAAAGCGATATCGGGATTAATAAATGATTTCGTAGAGCCGGTATCAATTAGTAATTTTAATGGTGGTTCGGAAATTGTTATGTAGGGTAATTCTTTTTTGTCAGTAAAAGTGTGCAGTTCTACTATGTTACTTGCGGTTCGTTGTAGTCCAATTGAAAATTTTGTTCGTCATATGTTTGTTCGAATTGACTGTCAGGTGTAAATTCGTCAGTTGGTACGTCATCGGAGTAGTCGCCGTAGTAATAATGGTCATACGAGGGGTTTTCATAAAGTTGTTCGTTTTGTTCAATATTAAAGAGTTCTTCAGAGACGAATGTAGGTCGAGATTGCGGTTTAAAATGATTTACTCTTTGACTTTGCATCGTTGGAAGTGTATTTCTTGTAGAGATGCTCATTGGCGTCGGTTTCGGTTGTTGTGAGGGTCCAGGATTGTTTCTTGGAGTCCACACGTTTTGCGGTCTACCAAACACTTGCTGATTCGTTGGGAAACGCTGTGGTTGTGGGTTTGGCCTTGGTGTTATCTGTATTGGTCCTCTAGGGAACTGTTGTGTGGGCGTTTGCGTTTGCCACATTATTGGTTGTCTATATTGAGTTGGTAAAGTCATTTGCATAGCAGGTTGATGTTGGGTTTGCTGTGGTCTTCTGTTGGTTAAAAACGTAGACGGTCCATGATGTTTTTGTAGGTATCTGATATTTTCTTCTTCTTGAATAAATTGGATCGCTTTGGCTAGGGAATCTGGTCTCATAGCTCGGATGGTTGCGCCGAGTGGTTCTCGTAATCCAGCCAGGAAGGTGGTTAACGCTTGCTGCCTGAAGAAGTCTTTCTTGCTTTGCTTCACCGTAATGTTGTTGTTGTGAAGCTCTACATAATTGGATATGGTGTTTAACAGCCTTAAGCACTTCTCATAAAACTGTAGTGGCGTCTCGTTTGGTAGTTGTCTCATGTTCACCAGGTCTCTTGTGAGGGAGTTTTCATCACGTCGGTCTCCAAAATGTTGTATCAAGGTATTTTTAATATCGTTCCAGTTGTCGCAACTATGAATCGATACGACTTCTTTTGCTCTACCAGTGAGCTTACTTAAAATGCCGTGTAAAAGGATGCAATTCTGGATGCAATTGACATTTCCAGGTGTTGCGTCGTAGTAATAATTAAAAAGTTTTGTTGCAACGGTAATAAATTCGTTTAAATCGTTGGGGTTACCGTCGAAACTTTGTAAAATACACAAATTTTTTACGTCGAATGATGGATGAGCCATTTCGATGCTTAAATTTGCAATGAGGTTCACTAAATCTAACTCTGCGTCAAGGTTCACTGAAGGATTTTGGACAGAGGAGTCTGACATAAAAATACTGTACTTACAGAACGAAGGTTATGGCAAGTTGCATGTCCTTCTGGTCCTTTTTTGAGTAATCCAATGGTTAGCTTAGATGCTGCCTTTGGGACGATGGTTCACTGTAGTCACTGAACTTTAAAGTTAAATAACCACACTATCGCGAATAAACGTTTTAAAAAACGAAGAGGATCTTTAGAGACTCTTTCGCGATCCTACCGACTGCGCCAGTTAAATAATTTTATTTAACAAATTGATTTTTAAAAACTTTTATATTTTAATTCAATTGTAAGTACATAAAAAAGTGAAATTAACTGTTATAAGATTACATTCAGACTGATGGTCTAACTACGTGTTTTACACTATGTATTCTTTATCTTGGGTGTTGAATTGCAGCATATCGCAGCTTGGGAATGTGCCGCTTCAGCATCTATTATAATGTAACTCGCATGTGCGTAGGGTACCGTTATCGGGTTCCAAATTTAGACAGAAAATATAAACTAACAAATATGAATTTAATAACTACAAATACCAATACAAACAAATGTTAACAAATACATACATACACACAAATATACGAGGGCCAGTCAAATATAAACCGGACTTTTTTCCATACTCTGTATTAAATTAAAAATTTTCAAAAATACGCACAACTCATTTTTCTACATAGTTTCCGTTGACATTTACACACTTTTGCCAACGGATTGGCAGTTTTTGTATTCCTTTATTGTAAAAAGAAGTGGTACGTGTGCGAAGCCAATTACACATAAATTGCTTCATCTCTTCATTATTTTGGAATTGTTGTCCTCCTAACGCCTCCTTGAGTGGTCCGAATAAATGATAATCACACGGTGATAAGTCAGGGCTATAAGGGGCATTTTCAATAGAAGTCCAATGCATTTTTGTTAATTTATCTTTGGTTAAGGCGGCAGTATGCGGTCTGGCGTTGTCGTGCAAGAGCAAAACGCTGCGAATGGGAACGCCACGTCTTTTGGACCTATAGGATGTCTTGACTTTGTCCAATAGTTCGCTTAGTCCAATGCTTTTACAAATGTCATCCACTGTTAACCGCCGGTTCCCTTCAATAAGCCCTCGAACTGCTTGAATGTTGTTTGAGATTATTCTGGTCTAGGGGCGACGCGGATGGGGCAAGTTTTGCACTTCACCACGGCCACCAGCGAACGATTTATGCCGTGCAAACACGTGTCCTAGATAAGGTTTCATTGCCAAACTGTTTACGTAATTTTATCAAAATATCGATGGGTTTCACTTTTTCATTCGCCAAAAACTTAATAACAATGCGTTGTGCAACGGCATTGGGCACTACTTGCTCACTCGTAGTGCTAGCTCAAAAACAAACAAATGTGAGGTTATGTTTTCGACTAAGAATGAGTCACGACACCCCCATTAACAGTCCCATTGGGTATCGGGTGCGAACGATCGCTCGTTCAGTGGCATGGAAAAAAGTCCGGTTTATATTTGACTGACCCTCGTACTACCAAATGGATTAACTATAAACATAACTACGAGGCACGTCCAGAAAGTAAGTGTACTAGATTTTTGTAGGTTTTAACAAATTTATTTTTAAAAAAACTTTTACATGGTTACATCAGAACATATGTGAACTATTTTTCCACGTAGTCGCCATCCCTCTCGATGCACGTAGTGAGACGAGGGATCAATTTTTGTATGCCTTGGTCAAAGAACTCTGCCGCCACCTCCTTTGCCCACTTGTTCACCCCCCTCTTCACTTCCTCGTCAGTTGAAAATTTTTTCCCACCCATGTGCATCTTCAGGGAGGTGAACAGATGATAATCTGAAGGCGCCAGGTCAGGGGAATGCGCGGGGTGGTTCCAAACATCCCATCCGAACGACTCCAAAAGTTGCTTTGTTGCGTTGGCCGTGTGGGGTCTGGCATTGTCGTGCAGAAGGCAGACTCCCTTCTGCAGCAGTCCCCTCCTCTTGTTCTGAATTGCCCTTCTCAATTTTTTTAAGGTCTCACAATACCTAGAAGCATTGATGGTTTTACCCTGAAGTAAAAATTCGATCAAAATGATCCCTTTGTGGTCCCAAAACACGGATGCCATGATTTTTTTTTGGCAGAAATCGTAGTTTTGAATTTTTTGGCTGAGGGTGATGAGGTGTGACGCCATTGGAAGGACTGTCTCTTGGTTTCAGGGGTATAGTGGGCAACCCAAGTTTCGTCCCCTGTAACAATAGAGTGCAGAAAATCATCACCTTCAAGTTCATACCGCTGCAAAAACTCTTTGGAGGTTGCCACTCGATTCAATTTGTGCTGCTCTGTCAGCTGTTTTAGGACCCACCTTGCACACAGTTTATGAAATCCGAGTGTTTCTGTGATTGTTTCGTGCAGCAGAGATCTGGAGATTTGTGGAAACATCACCGAAAGTTCATCCAATGTCAATCTGCGGTCGCCACGAACAGCTTCCTCAATTTTTTCAACAAGCGAATCAGTCAAAATCGACGGTCTTCCACTCCTATGCTCGTCGTGCACATCAGTACGAACGTTTTTAAATTCACGACACCATTTAAAGACACTCGTACGATTCATAACTCCTTCGCCATAAACCGATTTGATCTCGTTAAAAACTTCAGACGGATATTGTCCCTTCACAACGAGATAACGGATAACGCTGCGAATCTCGCACTTGGCGGCAGATTTTATCGACATCGTTTACGGGAAACGTTGCTGTGACCAGAGTTTTGCTCGTACTGAAGCGTTCTTGGGCTCGTTGAAAACGGGAGGAGCTAAGCTACACGGCAGTGTGACCAACATTGCAAAACAAAATCTCTCTCTGCCCGTGTGGGCCCTAGTACACTTACTTTCTGGACGTGCCTCGTACATTAAATAATTAATACTACTTACATTATTGTTCTTATCCGTACATCTTGCCACCGCACTAAGTAATGCTCGAACTACTGGATTAATGCTTAACACAGCAATCCAGTAGTTCTAAAACGCGGGGTTTGTAACAGTATTAATAAACAAAACGGTTTTGACAATACACAGCATTAAACTTCATCTGGTTTAAACATTACATAAACCGAGGTAAATAAAAGTTCACAGTTTAAAAGTTAACTAAACGGAGATATATAAAAGTTCACAGTTTAAACATTAACTGGTTTAAACATTAAATAGGTTTAGTCATTAAATAAACGGAGGTATATAAAAGTTCACAGTTTGAACATTAACTGGTTTAAACATTAATTGGTTTATTCATTAAATAAACGGAGGTATATAAAAGTTCACAGTTTAAACATTAACTGGTTTAAACATTAAATAGGTTTAGTCATTAAATAAACGGAGGTATATAAAAGTTCACAGTTTGAACATTAACTGGTTTTAACATTAATTCATTAAACAAACGGAGGTACGAAAGTAAGGGGACTTACTGGGAATGGCAGGGGAAAACCTTCTCAGCGGCCATATTGGTCTATATTACGTACGACGGCGGCAGCTCCTTTGATTACGGGCCGAGCGGTGAAGTCGACGATACGGTAAGCTCTTTACCCATAATCTTTATGGTATTCTGGACACTCAAAACCCCACACACAGGGCGGGAGACGCGCTGACTTTTTCGGTAGAGTCGTGTATCCAAGAACCAAGGAACAAAAGAAAAAAACCTTTATCGCACGCGTTCGACCTGAACGGCTGCCAGTGCGATACTGCTAGGGACACGTGTCCGCCTGCGAGGCGACAGCGAGCGCACCGAGGTAGTGGCACCATAAGTGCTCGCTTGGTCGAAGGACCGATTTTGGAGATTTTCGCTTAACAAACTCTCAGACATGTTTAATAATATCTGGTGAATTCTGTGGCCTATCGACTACGCGAAACTTCCTTCTGCTAAAAACATTGTTATTAATCTGGCTTAATGACACGGAGCCCTATCGTGCATAAAATTTGTGTTTTCGTCGTCATTAAACCAATCCCTCATTTGTGGAAGGAAGTAGCCGTTCCTTTAAAACTTTTTTGTATTATTACGCTTTAATGGTTTCTTCTACTATGTAGAAAGGTCCTGCTCTTTTGGCGTTGATAGCTGACCAATCCTTGAGTTGTTCTCGATAGCAGCGACTTGCCAATGGACACACCCCTGAGTACCTCGCGAAAAGCGGCGAGCTACTCTACGAGAGCTGATATTTATCAAGTTGCTCGCTAGTCGACACGCGCTGTCAACCATCTCTAAAGCTAAGGCCGCAATGCAGCAAAGATAAGTTGATTGGCGAGTCAAGGGTCGATGGTAGTAGGTAGATGTTTAATAGGGCCGCACTATAAGGTTAAGAATGAATTTAAATGATTCTGAATGATATGTTCTGTCATTATAAAGTGAAATTCCGAAGAGAAAATATGCCTCTCAAAAGCGACGACAAAAATGTTACTTAGCGAAAATTCGACGGGTCAACAATTTAGCCAATACTATTAAAAAACCTTGGGTACATGGTTATTATTTACGTAGACGTTACGATGAGGAATTCATTAAGAGTATACAAAAACGTTAGAAGTTACCCGGACAAATTTTATAGCTACTTGCGCTTGACTCAAGAAGCATTTGATTTTCTTGTATAATTTGATTCCGTATGCATGAGCTTTTGGCGGATTGTGCTGCCTAAATTCCAATCGGCCTCTAAATGGGAGCATGGTCTCATTAACTACCACGGTATCACCAGGCACATAAATTTTGGACATTCTGCATGACTGATACCAATGGCTGAATTTTGTAAAGTTTTGAGTTGTCATGATTTTCTTCGTTGTTGGAAAAATGCAAGCATCTAAGTAGCAACACAAATCTATTGCAGCTCATTGGAATTTTATGGAACAAGTCGTGATTATATAGGGGATCTTTTTTCCAGAAGCTCTCTATTGATGAAAAATTCAGCAACCCCATTATAAGAAGGATACCGATAAACTTACATATTTCATCAGAATCGGTATCTTTCCAACGCGAAAATGTATTTGAACGAGGAAGCTGTTTCGTATTCAAGATTTGATATGCGTACCTGTTACGATTATGAACGGTAAAAAAAAACATTTTTTATTGAGTAAGATTCTGACATCTGTTTGTTGCCAACGCTGTTAGATTTATTTAATTCTTCATGCTTTCGCAGCCATTGTTAATGTTACAATCTTCGTTCCCGGGTTTGGAACCGCGTCTTCTTTGATTACGAGACGTTTCGACCATACTGTCTTGGTCTTTATTTAAACGACGAAGTATGTGTTGATGGTTTTAAAAATGTACTTACATGTTGTCCTGCCTGGAAGGGGAGTTACACATGAGCATTTCCTCAAGAACCATTAAGTCATTAACATAACGTACAAGAACAAGTAATATTGCTAATCCAGTAACGTCGGTAGACTCGTCTAATTGTAATGTAAATCCATGTGGGGATGTTTTTAAACGCCTTGTTAATTTTTTCTTACAGAAATGCGATATATCCTTAATGCGTCTAGCAACAGTTGTATCAGAAAGTGCAACGCTATCAATTTCTTTTGCAAATATTTCACCAATTTTACAAATAATCAAATGTTTTGCACAAGGATTGATCAATTTTCCTCCAATCGTGCAAGCTCCACCCGCTTTACCGATTCGATAACTAATGCGGTAAGATGCTTCATTTTCTTGAAAAGTATAGTTTTCAAACTACTTATTTCTGTTCTTAAGCTCATCACGTTTACGTTTAAAATATTCAACATCTTTATCTTTTAATTGTGGATGAGTAGTCTCCGCAATTTTGCTGGATTTACTGCTATTGTTCACCAGTTTTTTACATTGAACGCATAATCCATTCGGTTCGTTATCATTTCCAGTCCAAGTAAATCCAAACTGTAGCAAGGTTCGTCATATTTTCGCTTTTTACGAATATTTTCCTTCGAAGAAATTCGTTTTTACCAGTTCTATGTAGCTTTTCTGTACTTGATTCTTGTCGTATTAAAGATGAAAGTCCAGATGTGGAAGGTAGAAGTGCTTTTATCAGAATTAACCCTAATATGAGATCAAATTTAAAAACAAACGTGGCTTTAGTGAATATTAAGACAAGACAAGTCTACAGAAAAATAGTAATAATACTGTGGTCTTGAGGTACTTCCACTCACATTAGACTTTGGTAATATAATTTTAATATCACTTTCCCTAACAGTTAAAAGATCTGGCATATTTGGCTTTTGAAATTTGTTAGATGTTTTTTTTTTTTTAAACTAGTGAAATATTCAGTATTCTCATGTAGGCTTTCTATTACTT
This sequence comes from Elmis aenea, assembly GCA_947652605.1. Classification (NCBI taxonomy): domain Eukaryota; kingdom Metazoa; phylum Arthropoda; class Insecta; order Coleoptera; family Elmidae; genus Elmis; species Elmis aenea. The sequence goes on from OX393577.1 coordinate 43,328,165, forward strand.
CACCTACATAATAAATTCTTTGTTTTTTTTTTGTAAATTCGACTAAAATATATTTCCTTTCTTTTGGAGGTCGAGGTAACGGTTTTTTGAGATCATTTTCAGTTAATATCAGTGTCCTTTTTATTTTCATCTTCTCTCCACTCGTAATCGTCATCAGATTCTTGAAATTGGACTTCTATGGGCTCTGAGTCACTTTGCAAAACTTTTTTAGATATTTTCCTCTTCTTTTGGCTGCAGTTTCTCTAAGTCTATTTCCATCTTTTCCGGGGTGTCAGTAGCAATCAAACTTCGTCCAAGTTTTCTAGGTTTCCGTTTAGATTTCCTTGGTCCCGCCTTAATTGGATCCCTGAACTAAAACGGAGATTTAATTTCAATGATTTGTTGTTGGCAGTGGAGTCAGAGGCTGCTGATGGCTGATTTGTAGTGTGGGCAGTGGATGCTGATGACAGATTTGTAAAAGTGCTTAAGTCCTTCATAATCAATAGTGAATGTTTTCTGGTTGTTGGTTTTGGTATATTTTTAATATCCTCCTTACAAAAAGTGACAGAACCATTTGAATGGTGCGAATTAATTGATTGGATCTGATTTGTCCGATTCTAAGCATTGGCATCTATAAATTGAACTTCATTTGTAGCGTTATTTGACGTGGCATCCGTTGTATTATGAATAGCTTCTGATTAGTTAATACTACATGAGGTAGTAACAGTTGGATGAATCTGTTTTGCACGATAAGAAGAACCTGAAGTTGATGGCATGTTCAGGTCAAGCTGTTCTCGAGCAGTCGGCGACGGTTGCGTTACAGGTCCCTCTTCTCGTGTTTCTAAATTGGGGCAAGGACGGTCGGTCACTAAACTCGGCATGAAGTCTTCATCGTCAAATAAATTCCTATCGAATGGGAAAATCCCACATTTTTTAAAGGCATTTGTGATATTGACAGGTGTCATGATCCTGAGAAAAGCAATGCCAATAATTTCGCCAATATCATAAATTGTTATGGGCTTTCCAGGGTTCCTCAACATCCAGGAATCCATTGGTGCGTTGTAGTATGATTTAAATGGTCCATAAATTTCTACATCCAGAGGCTGTAATTTTGCAGACGTGTGTGGATGCAAAGTAAGAACGTGAACACCCGAAGCTTTTGCTAAATTTAATGCTTTAATCGATAAATGGGATTCGTGATTATCCATTATTAGAATACTTGGATTATGTGGTGTTGAATTTGTGTGTTTGATAAAATGTTCCAATATTTCTGGGAATATATTAGTGTTCATCCAATCCGTGGGTGCTACCAGGCCCAGAGTTCCTGGTGGTGTATTTTTACACATGTAGTTTTTAAATTTTTTACGAGGAAATACCATCACGGGTGGTAAAGCAGTGCCACTTGCACTAATTATACAACTCGTTGTGACCAACGTCACTCGCTCACCACTTGTAACTTTGCCCAGACTTTTGCGACCTTTTGAGGCGATGGCACGCTGAGGTTTCTGGACCGTCGTGGTGGAAGTCTCAAGATTGTAAACTCGTGTCCCGTCAGCAAACGCAGTACTATTTCTTCGTATAAGGTTTTCCAAATTGTCGTAAAATCTGTCAACATTCGTTCGGATAAAAGCTGTGGCTCGTGCAAGGCTACACGGTTCTGGTTTTCTCAAGGTTAGTTCTGGGTGCCTGCGTCTAAAAGATATTAGCCAGTCTTTCTTGCCATTTGATTTTCTATCCAGGAGGTTGGCATTTTCAAATTGTTTATTTCTGCCATCTGGTATCCAACTTTTCGGCATTCCTTGATGCTCAATCCATAAAATAGTAAGGCACAGTATCTGAAGTATTCTTCCAGGCTTTCTTCTTGGGCCTTATTAAAAATTTTGTTTACTGAGTAATTTGGTAAGTAAGCCGACGCCGCGTGGCAAAAGGCTATAGGAAAAGAAGAAGTAATTTGGGACCAATGGAACATCTTCGATGGTTTCTGAATTTTTGCATTTTAAGTGATATCGTCGGATATTGCTCAAAGCTGTTTTCATATTTTCCAGAGTAGTGTTTCTGATTTTCCGGGATCTTTCGGGACGAGGCATCCTGGAAAACAATACAGGATTGACATCTAGTCTATACAGGGTGGTCCAAATTCGATGGGATTGCATGGGTATCTCGGTTAATATTTATGATAGAGAAACGGTTAAATTACCAAAAATGTGCAGTTTTTTAAGACAAACTCAGAACCATTTTCAAAAATATTCTATAATTTCCGGTTTTCGGGTTATTGAATAAAAAGTGTTTTTTTTTTCATATTAATAATGTGTCATATCTCCGTTATTGTTGTAAATTTCGAAAATATTTATGGAGATTATTTTTAGATATTTTTGTTTAAAATGATTACACTAAAAAAAAAAAATTACGTTCGCCGTTAAAAAGTTATGACACAAAATTGCATTTTTTTAATGGGAACGATAGTTGGCTATGATCTATTTAAATTCCTTTTTTTTTTCATTTTAAATATATAGGGGTCGGTGTATTTATTTTTAATAATACGCAAGTAATGAAGGTTTTTTAGTTTTTTTTTCTAAGAAAATCATAGTAGGCTGTGAAAATAAAAAAAAAACAAGGTGTAAAACCTTATAAAACTCATGTGGTACAAGTTACAAAGGTTTTCTAATAATTATTTGTGGTTGAGATAAACATTGTAAATATTTGAACATAAGATAACAACAACATAGTCGAAATCAGCAGTAATGTACTTTATTGCTGTTTACCTTAAGTTCAAAATTTTGGATGTTTATCTCAACAACAAATTTAAAAACCTTGGTAACTTGTACCACATGAGTTTTATAAGGTTTTACACCTTGTTTTTTTTTAATTTTTACAGCCTACTATGATTTTCTTAGGAAAAAAAACTGAAAAACCTTCATAGGTAACTTGCGTATTATTAAAAATAAATACATCAACCCTTATGGATTTGGAATGAGAAAAAAATAAGGAATTGAAATAGATCATAGCCAACTATAGTTCCCATTTAAAAAAAGGTAAGTTTGTATCATAACTTTTTAACGGCGAACTAAAAATATTTTTTTTTAGTATAATCAAATTAAACAAAAATATCTAAAAAATAATCTTCATAAATATTTTCGATATTTACAACAATAACGGAGGTATGACACATTATTAATATGACAAAAAAAAAAACTTTTTTTATTCAATAACTCGAAAACCGGAAATGATAGAATATTTTTGAAAACGGTTCTGAGTTTGTCTTAAAAAACTGCACATTTTTGGTAATTTAACCGTTTCTATATCTTGACTATTAAGCGAGATACTCATGCAATCCCATCGAATTTGGACCACCCTGTACTAAAAAAAAAATTAAGAAAAAACATTCACCAGAATATTTGTTTGTTTTTCGTATATAGTAGACAGTGGATCATGATGCACTGTGTCCTTAACTAAGCTGAGCCATTGTGTACTTGGCGGCCATTTTGATCACACATCAAAACACCAAGAAAACCGATGTGTATTTAACGATGAATTGTACATTAAAACAATCTTAATTGAATGTAGCTTACATCAGAAATAACAACCAGTAAAAATAATACATTTTTGTTTTAACAATTCATCGTATTCGTTCGTAAATGATTCAATTTGTGCAATTTTGACAAGTTTGAGCAGAGCGTCATTCAGTTCTTGTCCTGTACGATTTCTTATCACCTTTCGTTCGACAATCTAAATATATACAGTGTTTGAATACTCTTGATTATACATTTTCATGGATGCTTCAGACAAACGCAATAAAAGTAGTTTACAGTTATTAATATTGGCATTTGCTGTCATTTCCAAGGCTTACTATTTAAAAATGTTGCAATTTCTCTTAACTTTATCAAAAATTCTTAATAACTCGAAAACTGTTGCAGATAGGTACAGGAAACGCTAATACAGGTTGATGCAGAATGTAATTTTGCATTAGAAAATGAAAAAAAAGTTTGGGCATTGTATTTGAAAAAAACGAGTTTTAGTGGTCTGAAGTTGTATTAAAAGAAAATTAAATTTTGGACACCCTGTAAGTAATGCATCGATTGCAAAATATCCAGGATGTAGTCCAAGGTTTCTTCTAGGCATGGTCTAAATTTAAGCGTTTTTTCTTCAAAAATGGCGGTGGTAGATAATCGAAACATTTTCAAAAAAGTCCAAAAATCTCAAAAATGGCTGCACTTAGGTATAGGGTATGCTAATAAAAGTCCCTCTAAAATAACGTTTTGAATCCAAATAGGCAATAAAAAATAGACCATTGTATTTGAAATAAGAAAGTAGACGTCAAGTTCCGGTATTTCCGGAAGTGTCGCCATATTGAAAATTTTTTCATTAAACAGATCAGATGCCATTATGGTCATAACCAAAATTTCAGATCCATACCCTTTTTCATTCTTCATATATTTTTAATGCCCGGTCTCAATCAATCACCCTGTATATAAATGAATGTATGTATGTTTGTATGTCCTTTATGCATTCCTATACCATTCATCCGATCCTGACCAAATTTGGCACAGACAATCTATAGGACCATGGGAAGAAGAAAGGCTATATAAAGGCTGCCATACACGATCCGTAAAAACTGAAAGGAAAAACTGATCAGGCCGGCCTATCCGGATTTCCGGATCGTTTGTGGGGAAAAACCGTCAGTATTGCCTGAAGCAAATGGCCTGTTCAGGCGGCCGGAATCAAATTGAAACTTCAATAGGATTTCCGGACGGCCTGTTCAAACCACCTGAAACTGATCGTGTATGCCCTCACTTCAGGCCAAATCGTCAGTCCAGCACGGTTAGCCGCTACGATTAGTCGCTTGTTTTGACGTTTTTTTCTCTAGTTTAGTTAAAGGTTTGTTCCCTTTAAAGTTTAGTTAGTTCGTTTTATAAGTGTTCAAAATGTTTCGGGAAAACATGGGGGAATTTATTTCCATATACGAGTCAGAACCATGTCTTTGGCAAACGAAATGTAAGGAGGACAAGAACCAAAGAATTTCCTCGTCCATTCTTAAGTAGTGGTGCCAATCTTTTGACCAACACTTTCTCCGAGAGGAGGTTTATTTGGGAAAATGTGCTCCTTTTCAACAACCACTCCTTACACCACATGCGTCTCTTTCGTGTACTTTTTTGCTGCCATTTAGTGGCAACTACTAACCCAATAATAGCTAGCAAATCGTCTGAATAAACCATAATAATATTATTTATTATTAAAGGCACACTACAAAGTACTACTGACAAATAGAGGCGCGAGCGAAAACTGAAGCCGAACTGAAAGCATAAAGAGACCGTGTATGGCGTAGGGGGTATTCAGGCCGAATCAGGAATTCCGGACAGGCCGGCCTGATCAGTTTTTCCTCTCAGTTTTTACGGATCGTGTATGGCAGCCTTAAGAATTCCCAAAAAATCGTCCCGAAAAGATATTGAGGAAAACGTGCCAAAATCGGGTCGTCTGGAGCGAGAATTTCGTCAAAATTTGACAATTTGACGTAACGTTTAAACGCTCGAACCTTCTCCGATTCGACCTTTTCGCACATGTGTTGTACCGATTCGGAATCGTCTCGCCGTCCCCGACAAGTACGTACCAAACAATCCTACTTTCGAGTTAAATTCAGACCACGAACGAGAAAAAGCGCAGGCGCGCGCACGCACTACATACTAACGAACGTCGAAAGCCTTTTTCAAAGAGCGATTAAAAATACTCGCGGGCGTCTAAAAATCGCGAACTTCTTTGAAGGGTCGTATAAAGGATCGAATTTTAATATGTGCACGCTCAGGACCTCGGAAAAAATCGCTTGCAAACGTTATTAATTAAAAAGTGCAAAAATGTTCGTACTTGCATGATGAAAACGTCGTCGCGCGCACGTACTGTCAAACTTTGACAGAATAATAGAAGCGCTCATACCATTCTGGACCATTATCCAATTAAGCTTTATCATGTATCATACCAAATCGGAATCGCCTCGCTCTCCCCTAAACATACATACGAAACAATCCCAATTTCGAGTTGAACTCATATTTAAGAATATGAAAATACGATGGCATTTAAAAATAAATGGATATGTAACATAGAAATTGAAGTATGTTAAGACAGTACTGTCAAACTGACAGCATAACCTAGAAATTGAAGTATGTCTATACTGTCAAACTGACAGCACAACTTAGAAATTGAATACTTCAATAATGTCAAACTAACAACATAACCTAGAAATTGAAGTATGTCACTGTCAACGGACCGTTGAGCTGATGACGCATGCATTACAAACATCGTTGCTAAGTACGCTGTAAATGACAGTAAGACTGTTATTTGACAGTTCGTCTATCTATATATAAAAAATCAACGCATTTTCCATTTAATTATGCCTCCCAAACGAAGAGGGATTGGTCAATCTACACCTCAAGCAAAGAAAAAAAAGCACTACGAGCTTCAGAAGCAGATGAGCAACGGGAAGCAAGATTGGAAACGAATCGATTACGCAATGCCCAAGCCCGTTCATCTGAAATAGACGAGCAACGGGAAGCAAGATTGGAAACGAATCGATTACGCAATGCTCAAGCCCGTTCATCTGAAATAGACGAGCAACGGGAAGCAAGATTGGAAACGAATCGATTACGCAATGCTCAAGCCCGTTCATCTGAAATAGACGAGCAACGGGAAGCAAGATTGGAAACGAATCGATTACGCAATGCTCAAGCCCGTTCATCAGAAATAGACGAGCAACGGGAAGCAAGATTGGAAACGAATCGACTACGCAATGCTCTCACTAGATGAATAATTTGTTTTACATTAAATTTTGAGCTATATATATCTCAGGAACGAAGGTAATTATGGACAAACGAAAGATAATTTTTTGCGCAAGAGAAAAATACGCGCAAGGCGGTGTCTAGCGGTGAAGGAAGGAGTGTTGTGAATAAAAATTTGAGCCAATCGATTGTTCAACGACACGCTTAGTTAAAATCAATATATCTCGGGAACATAGAGACACGGAACGTGCACCAAAGGAAAGGTAATTTTTTGTCCAAAAAGTTTTCTACTCGGACCCATTGGGTGCGAGCGCGAAGCGCGAGTAATTTGATTACCGATTTAATAAATAATTTGAGAAGCATTAGTTGCGAGCGGGGAGGGCGAGTAGTACGAATATATTTATTCTAATTTAAAAAGCAAAAACGAGTGTTGTAAATAAAATTTGAACCGATCGATTAATCGCCTCCAAAAAAAGTTACCCGCCTGGCTCAGCGCGAGTAGTATGAAGCAATTTTCTCAATTTTGAAAAGCAATAATTGCGAGTATTGTAAATAAAAATTTCAGCCAATCGATTGATCATCTCCGGCTTAGTTAGATAGATAATTTTTTACGCGCAAAGAGAATTCTACGCGCAAGCCGCGATCTAGCGGTGAAGGAGCCCCGAAGGGGCTCCGGAATCGCTAGTTTATAAAACGTATAATCCACGCTGTAACTCGGTTTAAATTGTTTAGCGATGAATAGTTTTCAATAATAATATAAGGTGAGTTGTTTACAACTGCAAATGTTTTTATAGTTCTTTTGTGTTCCGGCATCTTTTCCAATAGGATATCCTCAGCGATTTGCGTTTCAAAAATATGAGTTTTGTGCAACCAGGTTGGGCCTTGCCACCAAAAATTTTAATTTGACAGTTTGTTAGGAGTGACTCCTCGGGATATTAAGTGGGTTGTCACAAGAGCTTACGGGTTGCCAACTTTCGATTTTGGTTAATTCTTGAATGGTTTCCTACAAAAGTTGCCCATTTGTTCGGTTGCGAATTGATCCAACTTATAACAATTTTTGAATCGGTCCAGCAATATTCTTCGTTGATTAGAAATTTCAATATATCTCTGAATTTTTTGACGAGTTGAGCTAATAAAACTGCTCCTAACAATTCCAATCTTGGCAAAGATGTGCTTTTGAGAGGGCAACTCGTGATTTTGCAGCTAATATGCTTTCGTTGGATTCAGCGATCTCTGGAATGTTGCTTTTAAATTTCGTCAATGTAAAACCGGCTTGTTTCAAGATATCGGTAAAATTACGCTTAATAATTTGTAATTCAGTTATCGAATTCGCGCCAGTTAATACATCGTCAACATAAAAATCTGATTTAATAATATTTGCTTCGCGAGCATAAAGTGTTTGGTTTAAATCAGCGAGTTCGAAGAGACAACGTATCGCGAGATAAGGGGCGGACGCCGTTCCAAAGGTCGTCGCGCCATAGTATCTTGGAATTTTCTGTCATCTGGATGTACCCAAATTCGTCGATACATTTGCGTAATATCGGCTGTTATTACGAACGGATGTGTGCGGAATCGCGTGATTATCGAAAAAAGATCGTCCTGTATTGTGGGTCACACACACTGAAATTGGTTTATAGAATCTAATTTACACGAACCGTCGAACACTACTCGTAACTTTGTCGTTTCGCTTGGTTCTTTGAAAACGGCATGATGCGGAAGAAAAAATGAATTGTCACGAGTATGCGATTCTTCGATGTGGTTCTGCGTTTTGTAATCATCAATACAATTTGTGTACCTATCTTTAAAAGTAGGGTCGTGGTCGAATTTCCTCTCTAACGATAAAAATCTAGATTTTGCTACGTCGAACGAATCGCCTATGTCCTGGAGATTAGGTTTCATGGGTATTTTAACGATAAAATTTCCATCACAATTTCGAGTGGTTGTTTCTTTAAAATACGTTTCACAATATTCCTCTTCAGTCGTGAGTAAAATTTGTTTCGATTCAAATTCGTTGACCTTCCAAAAGTTTTGTAACCTTTCATGTAAACTGTTTAGGGTTAAAAAAGATCAGGTTGTCTTGAAAACGTTTTGTATAGTGTTTCCAGAAACGATCCATCCAAACTTAGTTTTATGAAAAACAGTGCCATTCGTGTTTTTAATTTATCCCATGTGATTGTTTACAGTTTATACAAACGATTTGTTGACTGATTGCTGCGTACGATTTCGTATGAGTTTTTGCTATAACCTTTTTTGAAGAGGAAGGGGTGGGACGATTCTCAATCGCCTCAAGAATGCAATCACGTTTATTTAAAAATTTAATAAACTCTTCATAAGTCGGCATTGTGTCATTTGAACAGTCGTCATTAGCGTTTAAATGTGATTCCCATTCGTTAGCTGTTTTTGAGTCTAGTTTTTGCAAAATAATAGATAAAATTATTGCATCCCAATATTCGATTTGTTGCCCGAGCGATTTAAGACATTGCATATGATTTTGTAAGTTATCAATTAGTTGCCTGATTTTCCCATGCGATTCTTTCGTAATAATGTCTAAACTTATATGGCGTTAATATGGTTATCGATGATTTTACGTTTGTTGTTATATCTCTGGCATAAAGACGACCAAGCTATAGAATAATTTGCATCAGTTGTGTCTAATGCACAAATCATATTTGCGGGTTCGCCTTTCAATGTTGCACGTAAATAACAAAGTTTTTGACAATCCGAAAGATCGGCGTTGTTGTGAATCATAGCTACAAAGCTGTCTGAATATTGCCGCCATTGTACAAGATTTCTGTTAAAAGTCGGCAAGTCTATTCTCGGTAACTTTACATTGTTCGAAACATGCCGCGATTGGCTTGTTTGAGAAGCGTAGGGACCATGCGCGTGTACAGAACTGCCGTCAATGGATTGCGCAGGTGACGCATCCTTGCGGTTGCTTTTTCTATGATTGCAAAAGATTGATGGCGCACAATTCGAAATATAGATTTTGAAAATATTCGCGTTTTCTAACTTTTTGTCAGAGTCTAATTCTAATAATTCGATTTCACACTGCACGACATCAAAAGTATCCAAAATGGATTCTATTTTTTGGACTCTTTGTTGTAAATTTTTAATATTTATGTTGGTTGTTGTTTCAACGTTTAATGAATCTAAATAATTTTTGAATAAAGTCAACTGCGATTTTAAGCTGCCTCGTTTAATATTTAATTTCTTTAATTCTTCTTGTGATTAGACGGGAACAACTTACGATTTGCACTAAGTGGTAGAACTAGAAGACGGTCATGTTGTCAGTGCGTGCTTCGAATACAAGCACGGTCGGTAACGATGATGCCTTTTGCGGAACAAGTCTTGCGGCTGCCGAACACCAAATCTTCATTTAATTCACTAATTGGTTTGTTTACTTGACTTCATCGAGCTCGAAGGACCAAATATATGTTGCTGTTACACTTTTTGTTTTGAAATATTAATATGTATCGTATACGAGGGGTAATAATGCGGCGAACAAATAAAACGTGTAGGTACCCTCGTAGTATATATTTCAAACTCACTTCTCTGGTTGCGCACCAATACAAAATTATACATAACTCGGCGCAATTCGTGAACTTACGCAATATCCATCTGAACACACTATTTTGATTAATTTTTATAATCTCAAATAATTTTTGAACCAAAATTGAATTTTTTATTAAGTTTTAATTTAATGACTGTGTACTAATTTTTCTACCACTGCAATAACATACCAACACGTAAACAAACATTCGTTTGTTTCCACAGCGATCTTCTGTAGCACCTTTGTTTTTGTTTTGAATGATTTGTTTTGTTGCAGTTATGCACATTGTACTGCGATTAACAGGATCTCTTATACATCTTTACAATAATTTGAAGTTTTTGAAGCAGACTCTTTTAATAAAAGTACAAGTTATTGGTATCGATGGATTCGTTAGAAGATGCCCCATTTAAATAACCGCTTGTACCACTATAGTTCCATTTAAAAAAAAAAAATGAGTAATGATCTGTAATTACGGTAAAATGGGAGCTTTCAACGTACGGTCTAAGTTATTCTATAACTCAGACTGCCAGGCATTTTTTTTTCTATTGTGCTATAAATGCGGGCTGCTTTCTGTAAAGAGCTACTAATTATAACTGATAACATGCTCACCATCAGCGTGTGTTTGGGTTGACGGCGGCTAAGCCGTAGTCAGAAGCATCAGTATGAATTCCTTGGTGAAGTCGGGGCAACTAAGTATAGAGGCGGCAACAAGTGCCTCCTTAATAGAGTAGTAGAAAAAGCACATCAACATTCATCGGTATAATCAAATTTGACTTTTTTTTTTAGTGAGAAAATTAATGGGTCTATACACGACACCATGCCGATAATACGACGTACTTCAGTCACAGATGTGGGGGAAGGTTAAATTAAGTATGGCAGATACTTTTTCGGGATCCACATGAAAGCCTTCCCTGTTAACAACGATATGCCCGAGACAACGTAATTCAAGGCGGTAAAGATGACACTTATCTTTAGTCACAGTAAGACCTGCGGCGGTTAATCGTTTGAACATCTTGGAGAACTTCCAAGTGTTTGTCAAAGTCGTTAGTGGCAATAACGATATCGTCTAGGTAAACGAAAATATGTGGTTCTAAATCAGCACCAATAACGCGATTGATCAGGCGCTGCCATGTAGCGGGACTATTATGTAGCCCAAAGGGAAGTCTGCGGAATTGGAAGAGACCCCTACTTGGCACGGTAAATACAGTAATTGGTCTGATTCGGCTTTGTCCGGAATCTGCCAGTAAGCAGATTTTATGTCGATGCTAGAAAGAAATTTCGCAACACGAAGGCGATCCAATATATTGGAAATATAAGGAAGAGGGTAAGCATCCCGTTCGGTAACCTCATCAACTTCTCTATAATCAACGCAAAATGTATTCTTTTTCTTCACCATGACTATTGGTGACGACCACGGAGATTGTGATGGTTCAATGGCTCCTTCGGCAAGCATTTTGTCTAGCTGGTTGTAAACGTTTTTTTTTTTGTAATGCTGGTGAAATGGGATCATAACGTCGTTTAATGGGCTTAGCAGCAGTACGTATAGTACCTTATGTTTAGCAAGGTGCGTACAACCTAGGGTTGAACTTAACGTCGAAGAAATATCTTTTAGTAATAACGGGAAAAGAGACGTTTGCGTCGGGTCCAAGTGTTCCTGATCGGTAATAGTCGAAAGTTTGACGGTCGGGTTGTGACAAAAGGTTCAACCTCCATGGCGTATATTAGGTACAATACCTAACTTTCCAGAAATCTATCCCGAGGATCAGGGAATGAGGCAGCGAAGGCATAACCAGAAAAAACATAACGCGGTTTTCCACTGTCACAGGGACGCAAACAAGACCGGAAACTGAACACGATTCACCATTTGCGACGGTACAATTTTTAATCGGCGACGGCAGTAAAAGTTAAGGTCAAGGACTTGAGCGCGTTTCATCCGATGATACCGAGTATAGTACGCCATGCACCTGAGTCTAAAAGTCCTAATAAAGACTTACCAAAAATGTCTACGGAGAGATACGGACGTTCATTACCACATTTAAAACAGTGCCGTTTGCGTGGTTCGGTACACGCAGAGTACCGATGACCTGTTTTGCCACAGTCCCAACATTTTATTGGACTAGAAAATGAAGAGACAGGAGATAAGGGACTTGTTTCAGGATACGGAGTGTCTATTTCGTTAATACGTTTAGGTAATGAGCGATTGTATGCTAAGTCCGGTTCTAGCAATGGGGTGACTGTAAGTTTCAATTCGAAACGTCGCGTTTCGATCAAAGAGTTTTCCATGCACTCCAAGTACGAAATGAGATCGCTATACGATTGTTAACGTGCGGTCTTCCTCTTTTACCCCGCGTTTTCTTATATACTTACTGATAACTGAAACTGACTTCAAAACAGTGTGTTTTGTTGCAAGGAATCGTTTAATAAAATGATGTTTAGCTTAATACTACTATTTATTGCTAATTTACTTACATATTGTACATTATCGGTTATATTCACTACTTCTGCACCAAAGTCACACACGACTTTCCTTTGCTGCCGTCACTATAATGATATCTGCGTTTTTCTTTACTTTTCCTAATGATTTTTATGCTGAATCTACATAATTTACTATGTTTCACCCGCGGAGTATGCTCAGCCCCGCGCGGCTCATACATCTCCTTTGCTGAATTAACGGAATACATAACACGCGAGAATTTGGAATATGAAACTAATAAACTGCGGAATGATGTTTTGTCTTTGGAATACAAAAATGTGCAACTGCAACATCACTCCCCTCTTTAAATAAGATAATTACTTGAAGAGTAATTATCGTCATAAATCATTAGCATAAGTAAAGCAACTCTAAATTGATCAAACTACGAACTAAACAATAAACTAACTTCAAAATAAAACATTAACAAAAAATTTGAAATGAACTTAATACATAGTAAGGTAATTGATTACTACACTTTTCTAAATTAACTTTTTGCTCAATGGCTTACAAACTTTAATACGACGAGATGCCCTTGAAACTTGTGTACATTGCTGGTACTTGGCCGATGTTGAGGCAGGTTGCGGTACAGAGCCTTACTTCCATACATCATGGTGCTGACCATGCATCCTTAGCTAGGTCGGCGTTACATGCTTGTTGATAAACATTATCTACTGCAAGCTACCTGTTCTGCCATTACTACCATGAACTACTCAGTTGTTGGTTATGGAAGGTCAGGGATATCCACAGTGCCTTTTTGTTGTGTTTTGGGTGAACATTTCACCTAAGCATCTGCGCCTTGGATTGCCTGAGAATTTGCATGTTTAATTAACAGTGTGTAACGAAACTACTTACTACTAACATAAAACTTTGAATACTAATATACTACATTTAATACTACTTACTACTACTTAATTTAATCAAACTAAAATTCTTTTTGCCTATGTTGAGGTCTTTGTTCAGTGGTATCTGATGTGGAAGGCATGCTTTCATTTCCACTTTCTACATGTTCGATTGATTTTCTTAAATTAATGCATTTTCGCAAACCATAATAGTAAAATAATAAAACAATAATTCCTAAAGTAATTACTACCACTGTACCAAGACTCCATGACAAAATATGAAATTTTGATGAATTAGTATCACCTTCATCCAATTCATCAATCATCTTTCTGTGAGTTAAAGGTATTTCTAAATTCTCAAATTTTGAAAAATGAGGCTTACTAAACAATGTATTAATTTTCTCAATCCAGGTGTTGTTCTCATGAATTTTTACAAACATATTCTGAAAAGACTGATTATTTGGTGAAAAATTAACTGAAGCAGCTGATAATACCTTTGTCCTATTGTGATTATAGGTCAAAAGTGTATTACCAGCAACTTTGACGTAACGACCTTTTGGAACCGTTAATATTCCCGTCTTACTAATTTCTTTCACATAACTACCATTTTTGCAAATATAATTAACTGGTTCCGGTTGAAACACACTATAGATCTATTCATTTGGGTGATTGGATCGATAGAAATAAGGTTTTTAAATTAATTTTTGAAATTTGATCGTTGACGTTTTGCAAATCGTCATCGTCGGGTGTACCTACCAAAAATTTTAGCAATTTACCACCTGCGTTAACCAAACCTCGACGAGACCAAACCTGTCAACCAAAACATCTAAAAATTATGGATTTTTAGTGGCATAGTAATTTAAATTGTGCCGATTAACTGTTCTGATTGACAGTTCATACAAATTGTTTTGAATTTTCAAAGGCTACTACCGATATTATAGGTAAAATACTAGCAAATAATCATAAGAAACGAAATAACTTCAAAAATATTATATTTAGACATAAAACATGCTTAACAACTTTGAAAGATAATTAAATTGTCTACAAGAAACTGTAAAAATATATAGGGTGTTCCATTAAAAAAAAAAAGATTTATATGTGTTTAAAGTTTAGTGAAATGTACCGAGTATAACGAACACCCTGTATATTATTTTAAAAATGTGACTAGTCAACAATCACTATGACACTATTGTCTAATAAATTACCAGAGTAAATTGCTCTGATGTTCTTGTGTTAATAAATATAAATATTTTTATAAATGTCTGCATCTGTCAAATTTTTCAAAAAAACGTTAATAACTCATAAACGGTTCATTTTAGACATAAACAACCTATAATATTTTTGAAATAGAATATCATTTTACATCCAAAAATTACAAAATATACAGGGCGTTTCTTATAAAAAACAATGTTTAGTATCAGAGCGCAAAAACAAAACACGGTGTATAGTTGAAAATAATTTTAGGTTATGTGGTAAATGATTACAAACAACTTTTATTTTTAACTTTTTTTAAATATTATTACTAATAACAGAGCTATCGAATAATTCGTCTTGGCTGGGACACCCTGTATACACATTTAGGGGATTTTGTATGCCTGATGTGGTGGTTGGTCACACTACCCGAGAAACAGTGACTGACAGTAACTTTTAACTTTTCTTTACTCTTAAATGTAAAATGATAACAAACTAAAGTGGTTATTATGTACTACTTAAAGAAAATGAAGCTAGTATATGAATCATTTAAAAACATTGAGGTTAGATCAGACACAACAGTACAATAAGTTACGACGAGTTTGACAGTATTATTCGTTGTGCCAACCGTAAATATAAAATAATGCGTATCGAAACAGACCTCATTATGACAAGCATTTGCGTGTTCTAATGAGTACTTTAGAGTCGCAAAATAAAAAAAATATTTATTTTGCAAGCCTATGCACACGGCCTCACATCTAGCCGGTATTTCTAAATCTTCTTTAAGAGTGATAAAAGATTTTCATCTTCAACTACTCTATATGTTTCGTCCTTAGGCGAAACACTGCTACTGTCTACTACTGCTGGAGCATCTGAAATAATCGAATCAGACACATCTACATTATTACAATTATTCAATTGCAATTTTTCTACTTCCGCTTCTACTTTAGATAACAAAGGAATTTTATGATCATTTAATTCCAGAGTAAGGTCCTGTAAATCTATTCGTGCTTTATTTTCGAATAAGAAATTTAACCCTAACAGTCCGTCCGTGTCTAATGCTAAGTTATCATCACATACTACAAAATTATCTTGAAACTGCTGACTACATGTTTGTAACTTAACCTCAGTGAACCCTACAATAGGCAATCACGCTCTTCGTTGCCATGAATGTGCTTATTTCTACCAAATTTTAAAATTGGTTTCCCTTCGATTACGTTTTTTTAAAAAATCGAAACTTGAGCTCAAGTGTTCACTAAAAAATTACGTGAATTTTCACCTACTTTGAACTTAGCGACACACGGGTAATTGTTCGCATCATCTACCATTGACACTGAAGCTGACGTTTGCTGTTTTGTGACTACTGAACTCTGCCGGCACGGGGTACTGCCGACAGGTCGTTGCCGTTTCCCTGTTGCTTACTTGGACAATTTTTTGCTATATGGTCCGCTTTACCACAATTAAAACAAGTAAAGCTTGGTTTCGATGGACAAAATTTAGCAATGTGACCTACTTTATTACAAACAAAGCAACGCGTTTGCTTTTTACCAAAATTTTGATTATTAGAATTTAAGAAACTATTACCAGATTTGCCTTGTTGTTGTCGTCTATTGTACAACGGAGGCTGTTTTATTTGTTGTGGAAACTGCTGTTGTTGTTGACTAAAACTGGTCCTCGGTGTCTATCCACCTGCTGCAAATTCTGCATTAACTGATGCAGTTCTTTTTCCTAATAACTTTTCAATATTTTATTCCTTGATTGCAACTTCCACCGCTTCACTAAACGTTGATGCTGAGCTCGACAAAATTTGTCGTTGGAGATTTTTATTAACACCTGCACAAAATTGGGTAAACAAACTGTTCTGCAAAACTTCTAACCGGATTTTATTTGCGGCTCGTCGTTGGTAAGCTTAAGATTGGCCATGCCCGCCATTTTTAACCTGGTCTCATATTGTCGCACAGATTCACCAACCTTCTGAAAACAATTTGCGAATTTTTGTGCCGCTTGCACGGGGACGCTGGGCGGTGCAAATTCTTGCAGTAACTTTTCCTTAAAAATAGCCCATACCTTAACCGATTTCACCTCAGGATTAGCTCTTAACCATTCTTTTGCATAGTCGCGCATTCTCAACCTGGCTACAGCTACTCGTTCCGCGTCCGTCCATAATTGCGAATGAAGCTGTGACTGGCTGCCGAGTCGATTAGGGCCTCCATGCGTCGGCCCCTGAGCTGGATGGCAACTTTCGGGAGGCCACCGTGTGGTAGGTAGTTTAGGACCGGTCGAATGGTGCTGGGGGAGGCAGGACGCCGGTCCATGGTCCGTTTCCCGATGGGCGGTTCGGACAGTCACGGTTGTACTGGCGGCCGGGACAAAAGTAACAGCGAGGCATCGGTGGTACGGCCGGTGCACGTGGTTGCGGCGGTGGTGGTGGTCGCTTTGGAGGTTCGAGGGTTTTTTGGTCTCGTTCGATTCCGGTAGCCCGCTCCAGAAAGGTACGAATGTCGCTGGAAGTCGACATCCACAGGAATGATCGCAGGCGGGGCTGCACCAGCTCGATGAGGATCGGAGCAATCTCCAAGAAAGCTGCGCCCGGTCGAAGGCGGTGGAATAGTAAGATTTTCTTGCGTAGGAATATATCCACGGGCTCGGTGGCTGGCTGCGTGTGGCTGTACAGCCGTGTGAACAGCACTGCGAGGACCTCTGGGCCAGAAAACTGTCTTGTTATGACGTTCTTTAGTTTGCTATACGTGAGCCGTAGGTTTTGATATGGCTTCACATGGTCCGCAGCTGTGTGTCGTAATTGCTCGATGGCAGTCGCCGTCTGACGTGGTGCGGCCACTTTGGCTTCCACGAAGTACCGTTCCAGTTCTTCGAAGAATGCCTCTGGGTCTTCGTCTTCTGCGCCGCTAAATTTCGGTGCTAGCGGCTGTTGTTTGGAGGCGCAGGCCTCGATGATGGCTTGTAAAGCCTTGGTAAGGTCGGTGGTTGGGCGCCACTGGGTTTTGGTCAGTCCCAGAACTGGTGGTAGTGAGGAACTTTCACCTGCTGTTGGATTCGTTGTGGCCGGCTGTCCAATCGCTAGTTCACCAGGGGTTGGTGGTTCTTCTATGGACTGGATCGGTTGTTCGGCAACCATTTGAAGCTGTTCCTCGTTGGTAGGGTTTCCGGCTGGTAGCTCGCCAGCTCTGGTTCTCATATTTCTGCCTGAGTCTCGGTAACTCCCGTTACTGATAGGCCCCACGGTTGGGCGACAAATTGACACCGGGTTGGTGTCGATAAGTTTTGAAAAAAACTTCGAAGCACTTTAGCGAACTCGTAGAACACTTGAGACTTTCTTAACTACAATAACGAACGCATTGAGAGTGTAAATGGTGCCTGTCCACGTGAGAGTAAATTACTCTCGATAGCAGCGTCGCCAAGGATACAGCCAATCGCGAGTTACTCTCAGGGGCTGTATTCTTGGCGACGCTGCTATCGAGAGTAGTTTACTCTCACGTGGACAGGCACCATAAGAGCATCTGCCGCTGTACGCTTGGCTCCTGCGTTATATAGCGGGGGTAGTCATGACGCTCAGCCGCTATTGGCTGACAGCGAATAGCGGTGGGCGGTAACAATAGTTCATTTACGCGTTCTAAAAACGAATTAACTGAAACTGAGGTGGTGGATTCACCATCAAAAGTGATGACCCATTTAGACACGGGTACATGAAAGTTAATTTTGGTCTGCGAATCCACACGCGGTTTTGATTCATCGGAATTAGAGGAATCATGAGGGTTAAAATCGGTAGCTATGTGCTCGAAGTATGTTCAGGTTAAGAGGTAAAATTATCTAATGCGGACCTGTGCAAATCATTTTTATATTAAAGCTCAAAATCGAATTTTGAGTTTTGGGCAAGCAACAGCCAAGTATGTTGTTGTTTAATTTCATCTTTCGCGGTAGCATTAACGTGTTCAATGCGTCAAATTGTATTTAATAATAATGCGGAAACACGGCGAAAAGTATTTGTGTCATCGTCATTCATAAAGCAATTAAAGCTCGTTCAAAGTCTTTCTAATGGCTATTTTATCGGTATCGAAATCAATTGGATTAGCAATGTACGTTAAAGATTTATAGTGGGTTTATGCATAAATATAGAATGTTACATCAACAAAATCTTAATTTCAAAATTTAAACCTTAATAATAAAAATAACATTCTCAAAATCTTAGCATAAAATTTTGCTTAAACATTTTAATAAAATTTAAACATGATAATTTAATGGACCTAGTTTTATTATTGTTCTTCCACTTCTTGAACTACTAATCAGACTTTTATCTTTCACTTGTCCCTCTTCTGTATTTTCTATTTCTTCTCCATCTTCTTTTGTTCTCAACATCTCGTCATTCGGACTACGAAACTCTGAGTCGTTCATCGATTTTCTAATGTGCTTACTGTTCCTGTTGTACGTTTTCATATTCTATTTAAACACCTTGTACGATCTCGGTGTTGGATTTACCCCTATTACTTTCGCAGGTTCCCAAACTTTTGTTATTGTGTTTTGTACTGTAACATTATCATTTGGTTTATAAGATTGTCTCTTCCTTGTATGATTATCATGAAAATTCCCTTTACCTGTCAAATTTGCGTTTTCAACCAATCACTAATCTCATATCTTTTAGAGACTACCAATAGGAGCAATATAACACGGTAATAATTTTACATTCCTCTGCCAGGAGTTGATCCTCCTGTCAAATTTGCGTTTTCGACCAATAACAAACTCAGATTTCCTTTAAACGGCCAATAAACATAATCATACACTGATAATTTACTTTTCACAATTAACAGATTTTCATGCGTTTATTGGTCGTTTCTAAGAAATCTGAGTTTTTGATTGGTGGAAAATATAAATTTGGAGAGGGAATAAGGTATTTTGGTCTTGATAATTTTTTGAGATGTCGGCGACCAATAACGTTACTTTAATATAGATTAAACCACACCCCTGACACACCACTCTGACAGTACTTGTAAAATTTGACATAACAGATTATGTATGTACCTAAATACTATTTGGTTCATTAATTTTTATTAAAATATAATTCTTGAATTAAAAATTAGTTATAAGTGATCTATTAATAATAACAATCGCAGTAAGTAGTAGGTATACTTTAATTTATCTAAATTAAACAACATTTTAATTTGACAGATAGGTTAGGTAAAGGAAATTTTCTGACAAAATATAACTCGTGCATTGCAAATAATCTATAATTTTTGACAAATCTTCACTCCTGCAAGTTGATTTTTTCAGCTCAACTTGCATTCGGGCATATTTACCAAAAATTATCGATAATTTTCAATGCACTTGTTATATTACTACTGATAATATTTTGTCTTTTCATTTGTGAACTGCAAATTTTTTAATGCTTCCTTGTATACCAACTTTGGCTTAAGAATATTAGCGTTCACTGGTAATTTCGTTCTTAATAATCTTCCATGAGTATTTCACTCGGGGAGCACTTCAATCCGGCTACTGGGGTGCATCTATACTCCAATAATACATTAAGTCTCTCATCACTTGTTGTTTTCTTAATTATGTTATTTCGCAATTCCAACGCCTTTCTTTGCTAATCCATTGGCCCTTGGATAGTATGGACTAGTGTAAACCATTTCAATATTCCACTTGACTAAATAGCTTAAATTCAAAGCTGTTAAACGGATTATTGTCACAAACTACTATTTTTGGAACTCCGTGTTGTAAATCAGTTCTTTAATTTACTAATGATTTCAGCTGATAACTTGCTATTTATTTGTATTATTTCTAACCACTTAGATAATTAATCAATAACAATTAAGTATAAGCAACTAGAATATTCACAAATATCCATAGCTATTTTATGAAAGGGTAGAGCTGGTATGTCATGCACAATTAATGGTTCATTTGGCAAACTTTTTTGATATTTCTCACACTGTTTACATTTCTTAACTAGTTCCTCTTTATCGCTATTCATTTTCGCCAATATAATATTTTCTTAGTTCTATCCTTACATTTAATGCAATGATTAAATTAAATCGTGCGCCAATTTTTAGCCATCCACTTAGGCGAACCATCATAGTTTCTTTCACTTTTTTATCAATTCATTGTGCTGTGAAGGTATTCCTACTCTGTTTCAAAATCCCTATCACAAGGGAGAAACGAATGGCCTTGTACAGAAAAAAAAGTGTTATATGTTTTTATTCTGGCCTGCACATCCATCATTAAACAAAACAACATTCTTTACCGTAGAAAAGGTATCTCGGTGTTAAAGTAATCGGTAAGAAAAGAACACACCTCGTCTGGTGTTTTATTTTCTTGTCCTTCGTGATAGCAGTAAAATTTGGCTTTGTTTTTAAATCGTGCACACAAAATAAAAAGGGTTACTCAACAAGAACTTGTATTTTAAATTTAAAAAAATACGCTATATTTAAACGAAATTCTTCGAAATTTTTATATTGTTGTAAAGAGTAAACATTGACATTAAACATGAAATACAATATCAGTCAAATGACCGCGACGGTTCTGTTGGCAGGTGTGAACTCGATCCACGTAATGTTGGATGACGTTTTGTAGCAAGGGCGGCTGGATTTCACGAATTTTACGTGTGATTTCTTCTTTTAGTTTGTTGAATCGTTTCAGGGTGGTTCACATAAACCTTACTTTTCAAAAAAAAAAAAAAACGGAGAAAGAAGTCCAAGGGAATTAAATCGCAACTCCTTGGTGGCCAGTTTTGGTTTCTAAAACGAGAGATGACACGACCCTGGAACTTCGTTTGCAATAACGCCATTGTTTCACGTGGGGTGTGGCAGGTCGAGCCATCCTGTTGAAACCACATTCCATTCAAGTCCACTCCATCCAATTGACGCGTTGGGAATAGCACGGAGGATCAGGTTTTGTCTGGCCTGAATTTTTTCCCGGTTAGATTTGGCTGTACAGTCCCAGATCTGTATGCCGTATGTCCATATTGGTCGAATTATGTGTTTATAAAGTAAGAGTTTGTAGTATAGATCTAATTGGGAACGACGCCCAATTAACCAGTTGCCTTAGCTTGACTCTCACTAACAAACAAAATTGTGGTATCATCCGCAAAAGTCGCCGTGGTGGTGTTATCATTGACTGGTAGGTCAGCAGTATAGAGTAAATACAGGATAGGTCCCAGGACACTACCCTGCGGTACCCTTGCTAAAATTTGACGGAGGCTGGATCTTGCTTCTTCGTGTGCCACGCGGAAGGTTCGTTCGGACAGGTACGATACTATCACACGACAGTAATTTCCCGGCAGTAGTTGGCTCACCTTGAAGATTAGGCCCTCATGCCAGACGCGATCGAACGCCTCAGATACATCTATAAACACTGCCGAACAATTTTTTTTTTCTTCTAACGCTTTCTCAATTATTGATTGACGTGACCCGGTGAATTTGGTCAATCGTTGAGTGTCGATTCCGAAATCCGAACTGGTGTTCAGGAAGCTCGATAAGTGGTTTCAAGCGTTTCAATAATATTTTCTCAAACAATTTTGATATGGCTGAGAGTAGCGATATTGGTCTGTAGGAAGTCACTTCATTGGCTGGCTTGTCAGGCTTTCTAAGCATGATAATTTGTGCCGTTTTAAAACTAGCAGGCACATGCTCAAGACGTAAACATGCGTTAAAGATATACTTCAGAAAGACGATCCCTTTCCGCGACAGTTCTTTCAAGGCTCCCGGAGAAATCTCGTCTATTCCAGGGGCTTTATTTGGATTAATGTTGTTGTCAATCTCTTGGGCGACTTCGTAAGGCGTAACAGGAGAGAATGGTTGAGTTTCTTGGAAAAGCTTTACAGGTATTATTTCTGATCGAGTTGAGTGTGGTTGGAAAACAGATTCGAGGTGTTCAGCAAACAGCTCGGCTTTTTCTTCGTCACGACGAAGCCATCGCCCGTCATGCTTAATAGGCGGGACTTGTTGAATTGGACGTTTGAGTCTTCGAGTTGCTTTCCACAACGAATAATAGTTCTTATCTGCATCAGCAGATAGATTAGCGAGGTAATCTTCGAAGCTTTTTCTTTTAATATCTTTAGACGATTTAGCTTGTTGCTGATCCTATTTCAAGAAAATGGATCCAATTTATGTGCATTATATCATTACTGTAAAAATCCTATTTTCATCCTCAAACTGTTTTAGGTATACTTAAAGGAAGATTCAGATGGTTATTTAAAGAAAGGATGCTTCGTTATAGTCCTTACAAAGTAAGAGTAATTATTAACGCTTGCTGTGTCCTACATAATATGTGTATAAAAGGAAATGTGCCATTAAACGACTTGCCGCAAGAAGAAGAATGTTGAAGCTGAGCCTTTACACTTTAATGATTTTTTTCCACAAAATTTAAAGCTGGAAGGTTGAAGACAAAGACAAAATTAAATTAATCTTTTACTTGAATAACATAAATATGTATTTAAATTAAATGAAGCTTTTATATAAACTTAAGTTTTATTTTATTACTTTTTATATTACTTTTTATATTACTTTTTAATACAAAATATTAGTGAACATTATCACGATCCATCATATAATTTGTAGATATAAGTTTTTATGGAAGAAGCTATTTCTTTCATGCAGTCTTTAATGAGTCTAATGCTTGTATCAATATTGTTTAAGACTATTAAATTTTCATTGTGCATATTTGACATGCTAACAAATTTTTTAGATTTTTCCGTGGTGAAAGCAACCTTTCTTTATGTGAAAGGTTCACTTTCATTCCTTTTTTTACTTTTCGTATACTTTTAGTGATGATGGACCTGCTTCGGACTGATGCTTTGGATCAACTGACTGCTTGTTTGCATCAGATAAAGGGACTAGTTCCTGTGATATACATATGATTTGACTTTTTTAATATATGTAGTGTGACGTGCGCTTATGCAACGTCGTTATTTACTTAAAGGTTTTGTTGCTTTTGATGTGGCTCGTGTCGTCGGATGCTCTGGAGGACTCCTTCACGTCGTTTAGCGTAGTGCACCAGGTCTAGAGTAGCTGTAAGGTAGTGAGGTTGGCGAAATTAAACAACATTTACTTTGTGATCGGTGTTTATTATTCATATTTTGTTCAATATTTTGTAGTTGGAGTTTTAACGTAGATTCGTGAGTATGTGTGTGGATGCGTATGTATGAAATTACGTGTGATTGTGTGTGCAACCGAATGTTGGTGTCTGTATGAAATTATGTGTTTTATGTGTACAATTAAATGTTGGTGTAGGTGTAAATATTGTGTTTGTGTATGCGTGTATCTGTTTAAACTCCAACTAGGTCTGTCGAATAGCGAAAGCTCGCCCATCAGACCTCTTTGTTGGAGTTGGTAGGAAGACTTTATGGGGTCGATCGATAAGCGATAATTCGCCCGCAGACCCCGCTCTAAAGTCCATAAAATAATTGAGCCGTGTGCTCTCGTAGCGAAAACTCGCCCAAACTGCACGTGCAATAGCTTAAAGGGTTACAAGATAACAGGAGCTTCAGAATCTAGCGAAAACTCGCCGCAGAAGCTGGCTCTGTATATCAGGTGGAATGTGTATGATTGTGTCGTGTGGTTCTGTGTTGAACCCCTTTATTTTGACATACACATCTTTTTATACATGTTTTTGGAAGCGTGGGGTGAAAAATAGCTAAACTACGCCTATTAGTCGCTTTGAACTAATTACAATCCTAGTATTGAATAAAAAAGGCGTAAAACAAAGTTTAGTCGTTTGTTAATTCGTTATTTAGTTGTGTGCACAGAGAGGGGGTGCAATCCGGATGTTTTAGTTTGTTACTGACTGTGCCCCTCCAAAACTAAATTATCTAAACAAAACTGATTCCTGTTTTCACCCCACCAAAATTCCTAAATAAAGTTGTACACGCGAAAATATGTTAAACTGCATTCAAGTTACATCAAATAATAATAAAATTACATCTATGCTAATATTTTACAAGAATAAACATTGTCATTAAAAACGATACAAATTACATACACTGAAAGAGGTCATGGCCCTTTTAATAAACTAACAGGTGTTCCCTTAGGAATGTTCATTGAGTTTGTGGTTCACATCTTCACATACAATATTTCAATCATCAAGTCATTCCATACTTTCTTTAGCCGACCTAGCTAGCATACCATCGGTCCAAGTACCGATAATAATTTACGATGTCATTTACTATTAGTCAGGCCATATGCCCACGAAACAACCCCAAACACCCTGACCTTATTTTTGAGTGTATTATTTACGTATTTAATAACGTAGCCCTTCCATGGCTAAGCTAATGTTTTTTAAGAAATAGTTGATAAGAAACAGACTAAACAAACTTAAGTTTAAAAATATTCTTTAATTTTAAAATTCCCACGATAGTTTTGGAAGCCAGAACAATTATTGAAGGTGCATAACTTGAAAATATTGATTTTATTTAAAATTATTTATATTACTAATGCAGCCGTCACAGTAGGTATGTACCTAATTTAATATTGATTACCATCCCTAATTCTTGATTGTTATCACCGTTGACGTTCTTCCATCCAATTAATGCTGTGGTATTTGTTCTTGTTAAAATTAACTTTATTTCTCCAGATAATAAAAGTAAACAGTTGTAATTCTACAATACATTAACCACGTAACATAGCCATTAACAACGTGTCATACCTGACTTTTTACTGTCTGTCACATAACCATAAAACATACAAAACATAACCTTACTTCTAGCTGTCTTTAACCTAACCTTCCTCAATAAAAAACACAAATATATAAATCACTGTAATCCTAATTCATAACGAAACTTTTCAAATAAAGTTTTTCCCAGTGGTTTCGTTAGAGTGTCTGCTAACTGCTTTTCCGATTTAATGTATTTTACATCGATAATACCATCACTTATTTTATCGCGAATAAAATGGTGCTTGATATCCACATGTTTTAGTCTTATGATTTTTCGGGTTTTTCGCCACTTTTATAGCTGACTGATTGTCTCCATAAAGAATAACAGGATCACTAATCACAAAGTTTAAGTCACATAGAATGTTTCGTAACCAGCACGCTTCACTAGTAGCTAAACTTAAAGCCATATATTCTGCTTCAGTTGAAGACATGACACTGTACTTTCAAATACTTTAAAAGTATAATCAGCAGTTGATTTTCTATCACTTGTATCACCACCCCAATCTGAGTCCACAAATCCATAAAGTATCGGTTTGTTTTCGTTTCTGCTATAAACAAGTTTTGTGCCGATGGTTCCTTTTATATATCTCAAAACTCTTTTTAAGGCTTTCCATAATTCTTCATTTGCAAAACTTTGAAATCTACTTAACATGCTAACTGAAATACATAAATCTGGTCTAGAACCTAACATTGCATAGATTAAACAACCAATTAGTTTTCTGCACTGTTTCTAACTTTTGATCACTTAAGTCTTTGCTAACATTAAATTTCACATTTGGATCTAAAGGTGTCGAAATCGGTTTACAGTCTTGCATACCAAATCTTTGAAGAACTGTTTGAAGATACGCACTTTGATCTATTTCAATTATTCCTTCTTCTTCCTTTTGAACTATATTAATTCCTAAATAATTAGTTACTTTACCCAAATCTTTCTTTAAAGTTTTTGTGCAATTCAGTTTTTAACATTTCGATTTCATTTTTATCTGTTCCTAGAATCAGTAAATCATCAACGTATATAAGAACATACAATTTATCTTGTTCATTTTCAACTTTTATGTATAGACAATAATCACATTTTGATCTTTTCCATTGTTCTCCGTTTTTACCATTTATTGCCTCTTCATATGAGAGCGATTCTTCAAGTTTTGTAATACTAGTTAAACACATTTCATAATCTGTAAGTTTGTTCGGCTTTTTCAGCTGTTTTTTTTTCTCTTAAATCATATGATTTCTTTTCTTTGGTATCATTATCAAATTCGTTCTGAAATTCTGGTGTCTCGATATCCTTTTCTACTTCACATGTTTTATCAGTATTCTCTTCTGGTTCCTTGTTATAACTGACTTCTGTTACAATCTTGTCTATCATTAATTCATCCGGTTTAAACACAATATCACGACCAATTTCAATTTTATTTTCATTAGGAAAATAAATTCTATATCCTTGGAATTTTCTTCATATCCCACAAAAATACCCTTTCTACTTTTGGAGTCCCACTTCCTTCGTTTTTGTTTAGGAATATGAAAAAATACTTCTGAGCCAAAAACTTGAAAACGCCGTAAATTGATTTCTCCCTTAAACCATAATTCATAAGGTGTTTTTCGTTTTATCGAACTTGTACCTGTTCTATTTATCACAAAAACTGCAGTATTCACCGCTTCTGCCCAAAATTTTTTATCCAAATTTTTGCTCTTAATATTGTTCTTGCCGATTCAACAATAGTTCTCATTTCTCTTTCCGCTTTGCCATTTTGTTCTGGTGTATATGGAACTGTTTTCTGATGACGAATTCCTAAATCTTCCAATAGTTTTCTTATTTCTGAATTTACCTCCTCTAAACCATTATCTGTTCTCAAAATTTTTACATGGTTTCCTGTATCATTCTTAGCCGCAGATAAATATTGCTTAATTTTATCTGATTTGCGTTTTAGGAAATACACACTTCTATAATGAGAAAAATCATTTTTGAGAAGCAAAAAATACTTCGAACCTCCTATACTTTCCTTTTCCATAGGTCCGCAAACATCAGCATGTATAATTTCACATGTTCTCGTAGTTTTGGTAGTACTTGAATTAAAAGGCAGTCTATGTTCTTTTCCCTCCATACACGCATCACAAAATATATCTTCATTCTTAAATTCTATATTAAACTTATCAAGTATTACCTTAACCTGGTGAATATTTTGATGAGCAAGCTTTTCATGCCATGTTTTTAATGTTTCTTGTTTAGTGACAGCTATATTAATACAATTATCCTCCAACTTCATATTCATTTTATATAATTTTCCTTGCCTAGTAGCTGTTGCACAAATTTTTCCATTTTTTATAACCTGGCATATTCTTTCATCTGTAATCATTTTATAGCCTTTATCTAATGCTGCTCCGACAGAAAATAAATTCATTTTTAATTCAGGAACATACAGTACGCTATTCATGTATGTTGGGATCCATTTTGAACCATTGAAAGCATTCATTTTAATAATGCCAACTCCTATTGCTTTTATACTTGAACCGTTTCCTATTTTGACTGGCTTCTCATTTATTTCTTTATACTCGATGAACCATTCCTTATGACTTGTAATGTGTTCGCTAGCTCCGCTGTCTAAATACCAACTATTAATATCCATTGTTGACTCACTAAATAACCCTGAGCTTATGAAAGCATTTTCCCAACTTTTCTTGTTACAACTTTCTTTCTCCTTTTTGTACCTACACGCCTTCATTAAATGTCCTGGCTTCTTACAGTAGTAACATACTTGCTTGCTTTTGTTCTTGAAACAATCCTTTTTAAAATGCCCTTGCTTGCCACAAGTGAAACATTTCATGTCGACACGTTTTGTTAGTAATGCAGTATCAGTTGTAGAATCATTTTTATTTTCTTTCATTCGTTCTTCCTCAATTAATAACCTTGACATTAAATCCATTCATGTTCTGATTTTCTACCGGCACCGATTCCCAAGCAGAAATGAAAAATTTAAATTCCTCTGGTAATGACATAAGAGTTTTAGTTATTAACATCTTTTCTGAAATATCTTCGCCCATTTGTTTTAACTGACTAACTAATTCTTCTAATTTTGATACATGTATTGATATGCCTTTCCCTTCATAACTGTAACAGAAATGTTTTTGTTGTAACATGTGCACATTAATTTCTGATTTTTGCTCGTATATTTGAAATTATTTTTTTCCGCATATCAAAGGCAGTCCCACAAGTTAAAAGATGACTCATTGGTCCTTCTTCCATTCTTGTTATTATTACTTCTTGGGCTTTATTGTCCTTATTAGTCCATTCTTTCAAATTTTGTTCATATCTTGCCCTCTCTGTTTGTGCATCTGGAACTGGTTTAACGTTATTGACAACAACCTCGAATACATTTTTGGATGACAATATTATCTTCATCTGAAACTTCCATAAGTTCCAGTTTTCACCTCCTCTGAGTTTTATAACAGTATTTAGCTGCTCCGTAGTCATCTTGAATATATTATGACGCAATATCAACCTCCAAGTATTTTCTCTAATTCAACCAAATTTACACGGTGTTTCCTCCCGCTATTTCACAGTGTTTGTGTGTCTGGGCACATAACCTGTTAAAATTAACTTTATTTCTCCAGATAATAAAAGTAAACAGTTGTAATTCTACAATACATTAACCACGTAACATAGCCATTAACCACGTGTCATACCAGACATTAACCTGACTTTTTACTGTCTGTCACATGGGTCATTCTAAACAGATGAATCTTCCTTAGGTGTAAACACATTTTACTGTGGTTACCATTGTTGCTATTGAGATTATGATTGTTATTAACAAAATAATTAACCATTATGGCCCAATGTTCTGGTTTCGTTTTAAAATCGTTCTTTTGCCAACAACACATTAACCTCTTAAGCCGACACGGCCTCTGAGCGCGAGGTCTTGCACAGCGGACACAAACTCTAGACCGCTCGCGAGTATTTACGTCATATCCATTGCATGAAAAATTTCGTTCGTTGTATTGAAAATATGAAATAAAAAATTAATGAAACGTAAGAATTATTTAAAATTTTACTTTTTTATAGTGTATATAGGGTTGCCAGAAATCCTGAATGTATAAAGAGAACAATTCAAATCAAAAAAGAGAACATTACGGAATTAATTGAAATAAACACATTTATTAAGGAAAAAATTGCATAATTGTAGAAAAAATATATTATTCTTATATATTATTTCTAAACATATATAAATCCATATTATTTATTTACTTATATGTTCATCAATATAATATACGAGTAAATCACAACAAAATTGTTCTTTGGTTGGAGAGATCACGTCCTAATAAACTAACATAGCTTAAAGTATCCTTCTACCCAATAAAATAGCTTATTTAGTTTCCTTTCCATATTATTAATGTGAAGAGAAAAATATTTATTAATTGAATAATTTTATTAAAATCTTTTTAATTAAATAAAAATTTAAATCATAGATGTTCATATTTTTTTGAGTTTAAAACTTTCGTTAGAAAATCTTTATTATTTCTAATCTCATGATAAAAATTATTACAAGAAATATTTTTGTAATTATATGTCACAGTTACAATTGATTTGACTGTTGATACATTCAACCTAATCCGTGCGTTGTGCGCGGATCATTGAAAAAATGGTTTCCACGTTGGCATTTGGCATGTTTTTAAAAATATTACAAAACAGTACAAAGTTTTCAAAAATTTAATTTTTGGTATGAAAATCTTTAAAGCAAGGTTCAGGGCAAAGGCCCGTGCTGCAAATTACACACCAATAACGACTTTCTTTTCTTATTCCTTTTTTGAAGCACAGAACACATAGTTAATATCGGCAAATGGCGCTGGAAACGGTTTCCAACAAACAAAATAGATGACGTCATAAAGTGATCCTATATGTAATGACCGAAGCAAAGAAATCGTACGTTTTCGTCAAATACAATAAGATATACACAATTTTACACAAAGCGAATATGTACGGCATAGTCGCTATTCATGACCAAGGCCGATGACGATTATATGCGGCATAACAGCTTAAGAGGTTAAATTAATTATTAAGAAATGAAAAATTGTTGTTAACCTTATAATTGCTCATTTACATAATTATATTTATTTACCCATTTCAGTAATTGAAAAACAACCTAACAATTTTGTTGAAAAAGTGGAAGAACGACTTATAAAAACAACAAAAAAGATGTCATTCTATTTATATGCAATCGGATTTTATTCGGAAAGTGCGAAGCTTCACGATTAAAGTTGCATAGTATGAATATGTGCGGTAAAGAAAAATAGATATAAATTTATTTTCTTTTATCGTTACATGGTTCCACTACAGAGCTGTCGCAAATAGAACATTTCTTGCACCGGTATTGCAGGAAGGGGCAGTGTTGCCATTAGACTTTTCTTGTGTCTTTTTCATTGCTGTATAAATTTTTTTCGCTCTGCACTTATGAACAATCATCTCGGCAGCAGCTACCCTTTTACTTTTCTCACACAAACAGGGATCTTTTAACTTCACTGAAAGACTTTCACATGTTGAACAAACGTCCACCTGATGACGCCCAAAAGAATATCCGAAGTTCTGATTGGCGAACATTAAATAGTATTTATATGTGACTAGCTCTTTTAAGTCTGGATTTTCATCTACAAACATCTAAATCATTATTTTAACGTTTAAACGAACGTCTTAAGTACTGTGCTCTTTTTATTAAACTTTTCAATATGATCGAAAATTGCATTACGTATATGCTCTGAGTAATAACTGGTCTTTTTCCCACGTAAATCATGAGGAGATATGTTGGAATTAAACTATATGCAGATTCTTTTAACTCTTTTCTTAGCAATACCATGAAGTTCAGACGAGGAAAGATTTTTCATTGGATTTGACATGGTAATCAAAAAACAGGATTTCCGACGCTTTGTAGAAAATAGTGACATTATCTTCAACGTCTTCATCAGACGATTTAGTTAGTCGGTTCTGGAAAACACCTGCAGATTTACAGCGTAGTTTTGTAAGTATTTTATTTATTAAACTTTGTAGATAGGTTTCTTGAATATCTTTCTAATCTAAAAACAAAAAGTAAGTTAATATATTACTTTGCATAACCTCATCAAACAACCCCGTTTGCATTTACAATATTTTCTTGTTTGAATAGCACACACAGTTTTGCCCGAATGGAAAACATATTCTTTGCCTTTTCCTCTGCTATTTATAATTATATATCTTTTATACTTATCAAGATTATTATTACTTTGAATAGAACATTTTAACATATACTTTTCGGAATATATGTAAACCATTTCTTCTTTTTAAGGTACAAAAATATAAACAATCAGCAATTAAACGTGATTGTTTTTGTCAAATTATCGTTAAAACAACGGAATAACAGTTAGTTTTACCAAGTATATTCTTAATGACATAAGCCTACTACTAGAAAAAAATAAAATACGAAAAATTACCTAATTTTTGTTATAATTTAAGAAAAATGAATAAATCGACCCCACATGATATATTGTAACAGTTCGCTAAGAACTTTGTACTTTATTTTTGGTTACTTTCCCTTTTTTTTTCTTTTATTTAACTTTTTTTTGTAAGCTCGTGATCGTCTGTTTTGGTGGTTGGGCCCTGGACGTTGTTGGATCGTAGTTTGCCAGTTAAATAGAGTAGCTCTCAAAACAGTAATAAATAAAAAACAGATGGAATTTTATTATTTGGTATTTATTTATCTATTTTCGTTGCTAGCTCTCTCACAGCTCTACAAAACTATGTCGTTTTGGTTATTTTACAATGAAAAGAAAAAAACGGAATGTAATGGTTCCGTTGTATTTCTTAGAAAAATGTCAATGTCGCGTCGTGTAGAATTTAAATTCAGCTCCCAGCGAGCGATTCGCCAGGAAGAATCAATTCTTAAAAACAAAAGGTAAAAGGAACGCGCAGCTCGGCTCCCAGCGATTTCTCGCCAAGAAAGCTTTCGCGTAATTAGGAAGTTCCTTGGGCTTCAGCTCCCAGCGCAAAACGCCAAGAAGAACCCACAAGGAAGGTTAAACATAATATTTTATATAGGAAATCAGAGTTCGGCTCCCAGCGCAGAACACCAGGAAAACTTTTCGTCGAGGTTCGGATAAAAGGTCGTGGTCCTCTTACCTTCGCGAGTTTTGGCTTTTATACACCCTCTCAAACTCCTCCCTGCATTTTTTTAAATCTATGCATCACCCCGCGTCAAATAGGCGTTCATTTTAATAATTTTCTCATCCTCATTTGTTACTAATTCGAGGCAAATTGTGACGTATGCAGAATGTTAGATTTACTTTTTTGTTATTCCTTATTGACATTCCCTCTACTCAACTTAGTTAGAAAATCAGTAACCCTCCCTATCCCCACCTTAAAGCAATGGCTGAAAAATATATTTCCCACGCTTATACTCTAATTAATTTATATTTCAAGTAAACGACTTAAAACCATTCTTCTTAATTACCAAATTTAAATTATTCTCCTGATTCAATTCATCCCATTCGATAAAACTGAGTAATAAAAAATCCAAGTACCCCTAATTACCTAGAGCTGTAAACAGTGTATTAAAGTTCGTAATTTTGACCCACTGCTGGCCAGATGGTTTAAAATTTCGACGTACCCATAACTGCATAATCTTTACGACCTGCTATTTGACATATTCCATGTTCTACCCCAAACACTTGTACTTTTCTTACTTAACACAAACTAAAGCGCGCCCATCCGTCGCCTTCCCACGAAACTGACTATAAAAAAAAAATTCGCCTTTAATTTAATTTATCCCTTAAATTTCATTGATTATTACTCGGTACTCCGATCATACTATTACAATATATTATTGGAATGGGGGGAAAATTATCTTTCTCGTGATGCCACAGCCAACTATGGGTTCTATTTAAAAAAATACAACTTCGCAACTCGAATTCCGATTTTTTTTTGAAAAATTGTCTACGCCACTGCATTCTTATCAAAAAAGTGCCTGTAATACGTCAAAATTATTTTTGTTAACTTTTATAAACAAGCGAAATATAGTCATAAAACGAAAAGTCGAAAAATCGAGTTATCGGTGATAACTCGAAAACAAAAGACGATAATCAATTTTAGTTTCACTTTACCATTAACTTTTTCTCGAAAAAAAGAGATCGAGGAATCGGGGTCCATTTTTCGATACCTCTTACAGTTACCTAGATTCCCTATGAAAACATCGAAATTTGCCCACCCTGTTCTAGTTGAAAAAATTTGGGAGCCTGTGAAAACCTTCTGATAGTACTCAATAGTAGCTTGGACAAAAGCCTGCATCAAATCAGAAGGCAGTAAACAAAAAGAAATTATCACTTAGTAAATTAACTGTAATGACTGAATTAATATTTTATGTTTGAAGTAAGTTTTACAATTTTGATCATTTCCATTTATGTATATACAATATACAGGGTGCCCATTTTTCTAACCTGTTGTATGGGTAACTCCGTTAATATTAGAGATACAGAAACGTTTAAATTAGCAAATTTGTGCAGAATTTAAAGGGAAATCTGATGCCATTTTCAAATTTGACCTACGTCATCAACTTTTTAAAATATTTTGAAAAAACTGAAAAATGTCGATTTTTTCAAACTTGAATAATTCCGTAACCATATGAGTTAGAATAAAAATAAAAATTGGCTTTTATAGATATTTTTACGTAGATTTTAAATATGTTAACGAAATTTTCATAACATTCTCGATTTCCGAGTTATAGCACAAACTTGCATTTTTTTAAATGGAAGTCATAGTTGGCTGTGGTCTTATTAAAAAGGTTATTTTTTTCTCGTTTCAATAATATAAGGTTTGTTATGCTTTACTGTTGTAGTTTTTCTTTAAATAAGCAAAAATCATTTTACATGTTCACTACCTATTAATAGATGGGAGTTATCCCGTGTTGATGTTCTTTTTTTTCGATGTGACATTTAAGAGTTGTCTCTTATTGTTAGTGTAGCAGTTATTAGCCAGTTACAAATAAAAAAAAAAAAAAAAACTCAGAGTTTGTCAAATATAATTTATTGTTTGTTTTACGTATAAATCTCTCTCTCGTGTTGATCAAAATTTATGATTGAGTTTATTGTAAATTTCAAAAACAATGTGTTATAATGAAGAAAAAAACCACATGCTTTTCTATTACTACGCTTGTAATAGAAATAGTAGAAATTCAAGTGAAATGTATTTGCAAAGATTTATGGAAAGGAGCCAACCAAGAAAGAAATTATTTTCGTTATTAGAAACCAATTTAAAAAAATACAGGTATACCAAAAAGCCTGATAATATTTCTTTATTAAAAAACATTGTTTTTGAAATTTATAATAAACAAAAATTTTGATTAACACGAGAGAGAGACATACGTATAACAAACAATAAATTGTATTTGACAAACTATGAGGTTTTGTTTTTAAAATTTGTAACTGGTTAATAACTGCTACAATAATATTTTTACGTAGATTTTAAATATGTTAACGGAATTTTCATAGCACTCTCGATTTCCGAGTTATAGCACAAACTTGCATTTTTTTAAATGGAAGTCATCGTTGGCAATGGTCTTATTAAAAAGGTTATTTTTTTCTCGTTTCAATGATATAAGGTTTGTTATGCTTTACTTTTGTAGTTTTTCTTTAAAAAAAGAAACGACATGCTTTTTTATTACTAGGCTTGTAATAGAAATAGTAGAAATTCAAGTGAAATGTATTTGCAAAGATTTATGGAAAGGAGGCAACCAAGAAAGAAATTTTTTTCGTTATTAGAAACCAATTTAAAAAAATACGGGTCATTTACAAAATCCAAAGGTTTGAAAATTAAATTTAAGCAAGAAGATGAAGAGAGAGTCCTAGAATACGTAAATTATAAACCAACATCATCTACCCTACCCGGGAGTTGTCCCTTGAATGTGGTATGTCAACTGAAAAGGCCGTAACTGGCTAATAATTGCTACACTAACGATAAGAGACAACTCTTAAATGTCACCTCGAAAAAAAAAGAACATCAACACGGGATAACTCCCATCTATTAGTAGGCAGTGAACATGTAAAATGATTTTTGCTTATTTAAAGAAAAACTACAAAAGTAAAGCATAAACCTTATATCATTGAAACGAGAAAAAAATAACCTTTTTAATAAGACCATAGCCAACTATGACTTCCATTTAAAAAAATGCAAGTTTGTGCTATAACTCGGAAATCGAGAGTGCTATGAAAATTCCGTTAACATATTTAAAATCTACGTAAAAACATCTGTAAGAGCCAATTTTTATTTTGGTTTTAACTCATATGGTTACGGAATTATTCAAGTTTGAAAAAATCGACATTTTTCAGTTTTTTCAAAATATTTCAAAAAGTTGATGACGTAGGTCAAATTTGAAAATAGCATCAGATTTCCCTTTAAATTGTGCACAAATTTGCTAATTTAAACGTTTCTGTATCTCTAATATTAACGGAGTTACCCATACAACAGGTTAGAAAAATGGGCACCCTGTATATTGGCGAAAACTCAAACGTTCTCTAAAAGGTACCATGGTTTCATCTATAGGTACAGACATTTTCTTTTGGCACGACAGGTTTTTGGAAATTTTGAATTAATAGCTTTGTCAGAGGAGAAATCTTTTGCAACCGGTCTTCTGTCACTATTTCATTGTTATGAAAATGCCATGATTTTGTTTTTTTGCGAATTAGTTCATCATCAGAAGAATCACTTGAACTGTTCGGAATAAACTCATCGCCCGAATCTTCAAATAGGTAAACCATCACTATCTTCGTCTGAGAGACACTCTTGCCACAAGCGACTTAATTTATTTTGTTCCTCTTCAAAACTCATTTTTTTAATACTTACTATTGACGAAAAACAAAAAACTGTGGAGCATTTACATATAAATACCCTTCGCGTAATGCATACATATACGTATGAGGTATGAACAAGCGAACAAATGTCGCACACGGAAGAATAGACTTGTTTTCCTATGAATCGGCGTATGATGCTTACGGCTGTTAGTGCAAATTTCAGCTATTGGGGCCGCGTGAATAGATGAGATGATGCTTCTCGGCTCACAACAATGTAAAAATACGTTTTTCAAGAAAAAAAAAATTCATTGACACTTACTAATTCTATTGTAATCCTACTGAGGCATAAAAAAAATCCGGCTATAAAAATCCGGATTTTTTTTACTATTGCGGCAGCCAACGTGTTAAAAACAATTTAAATTTTTAGTAATTTTCAAAATTATAGGTTAGAAACTACATGAAATTCTGTCACTGACAGATGACGGCGTATGTACTGCATTACCGGCCCTCTCCTTAGCAACGGCCGTAAAAGTAAATTTTTCGGCCGTTGCTAAGGGTAACGGCCTGAAAAGTAACTTTTACGGCCGTTGCTAAGGATAGGGCCGGTAATGCAGTACTTTATGGTTGCCAACACGTCCGTCAAACAGCTGTTTCTAGTACGATCGCACAAAAAATATATTATTTCTTTTTTCACAATGGAAAATCGTAGGCCTCTAAAAACCGAAGAGCTCGCAGCTTTCTTGGAAAAAAATAAGCAGTGGATCCAATCAGTAGTTTACGATGGTAATTTGATGCAGACATATTATGTCTAAGTAAAGTAATTCTAAAATAATAAATTAGACCAATATAATAACAGCTACATTAATTTATAACTAACTTTTCTTAAAATAAAAGGGTATGCTTTTTAAGGAATGGACAAAAAAATTTAAAGATAACATGAATACAGCATATTTATTTCTGCTTATATTTATATTTTCATGTAGTAGTACATCCAGTAATATATTCGCACAATATGAGGCAGTAGGTGATGAAAGTACTTAGCACCTAAAATGAAATGGAAAATGTTGATATTTGTTAGTTTTGTATTTTATAACCTACGGTTGATGTAAGTGATAAATTAACTGTAAAAAATCCATATCCACCAAATTTTATATCGTTGCAGCAAATTACTTGGAGCATGTCATTGCATGTGTCTCTTAATTGGTCGTTTATTGTTTTGCTTATTATCTGCGATAAATCCGTTTTGCTGACTTTTGCCTAAAATTCTTCAGTATTAATTTATGAACAAGATATTCTAGATAGTTTTTTCAATTGTATTTAAATTTCTGCTATAAAACTAATCGTTAAGAATACCAAACTAGTAGGTACTCTAACAAAGTTAAAAAACTTGTATATTAATTGTAGCGTTGCTATGGAATTCTTTTTCAAAATCTTATTAAGTGTGTAAAAAATCATATCAATTTGTTGTTTTTTTTTTTTTAAATCATAACTACGACTTGATCAATTACTACATTAATGGCATCAACCACTATAAAAATATCAAAATAATATAGAATACTAGGTCCGGCACAATTAAGGCCTCTACTCATTATCCAACTTGTCGGAGCCGACCGTCGGGCACTCCGTGTTGGATGTTGTCTACACACATCCCGACCAGTCCAACCAACACAGCATAAACGTCATAACTTTTTTTTCCATTTTGATTCCCGTTTATACGCGGTCCTTATATTTTCAATTTTTTTCTTTAAAACTTCTATTGTTGCTGTACTGTAAACTTTTTTGTAAATGTCTAGCAGCACTTGGTACGCTTCTTGTTTACTATCTCTGTTTAAATTATTGTGGGCATGCAGTGTTTCACAAACATTTGTATTCTTTGTAACATTCTAAGAGATTTACAATAAAATGTTTTTCTTCTTGTGGCTCTGATGCCATTTCGTAGATAACAAATTTATAAAACGCGTTAAATGTTCAGTTTAATAGTCCTTATGTAGAGAAATGTGGTGGGGCGGTTGGCTTGCTGGATGGTTTGGCCATCTGACCGTTCCAACTTGTCCAACTGTCGGGTTGGTCGCGTGACAGACTACACATTATACAATTTATCGGAATGGTCGGTCGGTTGTACCGACAAATTGGTAGGTGAGTAGAGGCCTTTAAGGTGGGTTTATGCAGCTTTTTTTGGTAATAAGAATTAAGATTAGTAATAAGAATAAAAGTTAAAAATACTGTTAAATCAATGCTAGCGTTTACGCATTGGATTTAATTTTAGTAATAACTTTAAGGATAAGCAATAACCTTGAAAGTTGGGTAACTTTCAACTTTATGCTTGTATTAGCTTTCTAGTTTGTTGTTGATATAATAAGTGGACTGTATTATTTTTACTATATATTTGCGTTAGCACAGAACAATTGGCGCTTTACAACCCCAGGCACGCTCTCGCCATATTACTTCGTCGTCTCTCTCTTTTTTCGTGCCAACCTAACATCACAAAACTAAAAAACACTAACAAAACAAAACTTAGAATCCTTAACATGCCGCCCCTTTTGAAGGAACGCAGTATCTTCAAACCAAACTTAAATTCCTTAAACAATAAACGAAATATACATCTTTACACCTCAATGGGCAAGGGGCACACTCGGTTGGCCGCACGTTTAATAATTCTTCCGCGCACCAACACGTCTACAACTCTTATCACCTTATCTTTACCCGGACACAACTTCACAATTTTTCCTAATCTCCAATCCATAGGTGCAACGTTGTCTTCCTTTACTAACACTAAGGAGCCAATCTTTAGTGTTTCACCACGGTTTTGCTTCCATTTGGATCGGCACTGTAACTCGGCAAGATATTCTTTGTGCCAACGTTTCCAGTAATGTTGAACGATGGCCTGAAGATGTTGCCACCTGTTCAATCGATTCTCCTTGATTTCCGTGACGTCCTTCTCTGGTAAGGCAGTTAATGTCCTTCCGATGAGAAAATAGGATGGTGTAAGAGCATTTGTATCAGAAGGATCACTGGACAAGGGACATAAAGGTCTGGAATTGAGTATCTTCGATTCTACTAATAACTCTACTAAATTCTTCGAACGTCAGAGCAGTATTATTAACAACTCTCTTAATGTGAAATTTTGCGCTTTTTATTCCAGCTTCGCAGATCCCACCAAAGGTTGGAGATCGGGCAGGAATAAAATACCACTTTATACGATCATCTGATAATTTATTTGTTAAAAATGTTGAGTGCGTATTGAGAAAGGAATATATTTCAGCTAATTCGTTCTTCGCCCCCACGTAATTTAAAGCATTATCCGAATAAATGTTTGACGGTTTACCCCTTCTACTAGTGAATCTGTGTAAAGTAGCCAAGAGCGCCTCTGTCGACAACTCCGAAACTAACTCAAGGTGTACGGCCTTGATGCTCATGCATACAAATAAACATATGTAGGCCTTTTGGAATTTTGAACCCTTACCCTTTCTATCCTTAAGATTAAACGGTCCGCAAAAATCCGTTCCAACATTTTGAAATGGTAAGTATTGTTTAACTCTTTTGTCAGGTAAGTCACCCATAATATATTCAATACTCTTTGGCCTTACCTTGAAACAAGGAACACACTTTCTAACAATTTTTTTACACAGATTCCTTCCGGACGCTGGCCAATATCTTTCTCTTATGGAGGATAACAACTGCTGAACCCCCGCATGCAACAGTCGCTCATGCTCCCGTCTTATTATCAGTTCGGTTAGTATATGACCCTTTGGTAAAATGACTGGATGCATTTTATCAAAGCTCTCAGCAGAATTATTAAGTCTGTCACCTACCCTAATTAAATTTCCATGCAGAAATGGGTTTAGACTTAAAATTTTGCTTTTACCACCTAACTCTTCCCCCCTTTTCAGCCTATCATATTCTTCCGGAAAACATTGCTTCTGAACTAAATTTAATTAACATATTAAGCGAATTATCCAATTCCTTAGTAGTTAACGCAACACAATTTCTCTTTTATTTTGGTAACTTCGAATTCTCTATAAATCTTAACATATATGAGAATACTCGATTAATCCTATTAATATCTGAAAATTTATTTAAAAAATAATTTACTACGCTACTAATTTGGCACGTTTTCCTCAATATCTTTTCCGGACGATTTTTTTGGGAATTTTTATATAGCCTATCTTCCCATGGTCCTATAGATTGTCTGTGCCAAATTTGGTCAGGATTGGATGAATGGTATAGGAATTAGTGATTGCAATTTACCGGATTTTCTCATTACCGGTAATACCGAAAAAAAAAGTCCTATTACCGGTTTTACCGGTAATTACCGGGAATACAAAAAAAAATGCTTTTCTAGTAAATTCGAAAATTTCATGACTAAAATTTCAATTATTACATTATTAATTACATTTATTTTCGGAAAGAAAAAAAGACCATCAAAATTAAATTTTTATTTAAATAACAAACATAAATAATAATTATTATATAAAACATAAAGTAAATTTCTTAAAAAAGTAAACAAATATATTCTCAAACAAAACATAATATAGGTTTACAGTTACATTACTAAATATAAATTTCCTTAAAAAATAAAACATTTTCAATAAGACAAATAAATATAACATAGCTTAATAACACTTTAATAGTTCATTTTGTGTATTAAAATAGGCTCGCAAAAAACACAATTCGTTCAGACTTTCGTCGCTTAATCTGGATCTAATTTTTGTGCAGATTAGTCCTGCGGATGAAAATGCTCGTTCTGATGCGACGCTAGTTGGACGTATTGTCATCAAATACTTGTATACCAAATTTAAATATTTTCCTCGAACTTTTTCGTCAGCAAATGTTTTCATTTGTTTGCGCACAATTTTTCCTACGTCTTTTTCATCGTTTCTTATTCTGGTCTCTATTTTGGCATCAGATTTTTCCAGTATCATTAGGTGAAGTCTTTCCTTCATTGTTGGCAATCTCGACGGCACTTCTGGCTCATGTATTACATCAGCTTCCGCAGTTTCTTCATCAGAATTTTTGTCTCTAAAATTTGTATTTGTTTCATTTATGTTCAAGCGTTCTGCTATTTCAATAATTAATTTTGTAATGGCTGTTTTAGATGTTGTATTAAATATATTGTATTCATCTTCGTTTTGGGTATCATCGGGATTATGAAGGAATTGGAGTACGTCAGAATAATTAGTCCTTCTTTCTCTTATACGCATAATTAGTTCGTCCTTAAGTTCACTACACAATGTGCATAGCGAGCTATCTTGTTTTGATATTTCATCTAACATAAACTTTAATGTAACATCTGCACTAAATAGATTTGCATCCTCACAACAAAGTGTCTCTACTGCAATTTTTACTGGTTGAAGAGCAGATATCAAATTATACAATAAATCTAATTCGTTCAGTGTGAAGTTAAAATCAACTTTTAAATCAATAAGACTCTTTCTGATACAGTCTCGAAGTTCGTAAAACCGCTCGAACATATCAAGCAAACTGTTCCACCTTGTTTTTGAGTCAAGAATCAACGATTTACATTTACCAAATTTTTCAGTAACATGTTTTTGTAGTACTGCATCATTTTTTGTAGGAGATTTTCTAAACATTTTCACAATAATTTGAAATTTTTGAAGTTCATTTTTAATAAAAATACAAGTTATTGGTATCGATGGATTCGTTAGAAGATGATCCATTTAAATAACCGCTAGTACCAGCATGGTTCCATTTAAAAAAAATTGACTTTTTGTCAAAAAACCGATTCCTCAACCTTCAAAGCCGATTAAAGTAACCTAAATGTCATTTAAAATTTACAAAAACGTTTTTTGGACAATTGTTGACATAATAAAAATCAATTTATGCAGGTCACGGCACCCTTAATAAAAAACTAAATTTTGTTTTAAAAAAATTTTTAGGTTATAAAAATTAACGAAAATAGTGCAGTTGTATCAAAAATCACTTCCTCTTTCCAAAAATGTAAAAATATACAGGGTGCTCCATTTAAAATAACAAAGTTAGGGTCATTTCCGGCGAAACCGGAAGTGAAACAAATGTGTGCAACGGCTCAAAAAGCCCGGTTTTTTGCGTATATCATATGTCTAAAATTTCATTTATTTAAAATCAAAACTAAAGAAAAAAAAGGGGGTGTACCATGAACGTGGGACACCCGGTATATAGATAACACCAGGGCACTGTTTCGCAAAAATACAAGTGTACAATATACAAGTAACTTTTTTAAAGGGACTTGTAAATAGTGTTTCTCAAAGAAATTCACGTCGTATATTATACGAGTTGTGATCAAAAATACGGTGAATGAATTTTTATAGCAGCAATCTAGAGGAATGTGGTTGGGCGGTTGGCTTGTTGGATGGTTCCCCCCTTTTCAGCCTATCATATTCTTCCGGAAAACATTGCTTCTGAACTAAATTTAATTAACATATTAAGCGAATTATCCAATTCCTTAGGTGTTAACGCAACACAATTTCTCTTTTATTTTGGTAACCTCGAATTCTCTATAAATCTTAACATATATGAGAATACTCGATTAATCCTATTAATATCT
Source organism: Elmis aenea (assembly GCA_947652605.1). Classification (NCBI taxonomy): domain Eukaryota; kingdom Metazoa; phylum Arthropoda; class Insecta; order Coleoptera; family Elmidae; genus Elmis; species Elmis aenea. The sequence continues at coordinate 43,370,964 of OX393577.1, forward strand.
GAAAATTTATTTAAAAAATAATTTACTACGCTACTAATTTGAACACTTATCGCGCTTAATCTCGATTCTGGGATATCACATGTTGAGCTACCTTTCGTAATGTTCCATTCCGATTTTTTTATCGACAAAAACTCTGGGTTATACCACCATAAGCTATTATTTTTGAGTAATCTTGGCGAAATTCCCCTTGATAACAAATCCGCAGGATTATTGTCTGACCTAACATGATTCCAATCCTTGATATCCGTCAATATTTGAATCTCACCCACACGATTACCAACAAAAGTTTTCCATCTTACGGGTTCCGCTCTTATCAAAGCTAACACGATCTCTGAATCAACCCAATAATACCGCTGGTCAAAGTTAATTTCCATAAAATCCATTACCCTTTTTGATAACTTCGCCAACAATACCGCTCCACATAATTCTAATCGCGGCAAGGTAACCTGTTTTAGAGGCGCTACTCGAGATTTCGCGCACAAAAAATTGGAAAACCAAACTCCAGGCAGCCGTAACACATCTTACATACAAGCAAGCTCCATATGCAACTTCAGAAGCGTCCGAAAAACCGTGAAGTTCAATCGTTACATACTCAGAAATTAAAACGCGTCTCGGAATTCGGTACCTATTAATCGACGGTAAATCTCCTAAAAATTCAGACCATTTCAGTTTTAAATCGTTCGGAACAGGCTCGTCCCACCCTAATTTCAAAATCCATAATTTTTGGATAATTAACTTTGCTATTATAACCACCGGCCCTAGAAGCCCAAGAGGGTCGAAAATCTGACAAATCATTGACAAAATATTACGTTTCGTAAACCCTTCGGGTATCGAAAACTTTGCTATGGAATACTGAATGGTATCATCGTTCGCACTCCAGAATACTCCTAGTGTTTTATTTTGTTCGTTTTGACCTATCTGAAGTATACTTGCTTCCAACTCTTTATCAACCTCAAAATTTTCCAAAACTGTTCTTTTATTACACATCCATTTGCGTGCCTGAAAACCCGCCTTAGCTAACACACTCGTAAGTTGTTTTTGTATTTCAATAGCCTCCGCGTGTGAATCTGTTCCGGTTAGAACATCATCTATATAAAAATCGTTATTTATAATTTTACTAATTACTGGAAAATTTACTTCGCTTTCTTTGGCCAATTGCACTAAACATCGCACCGCTAAATAAGGCGCCGATGTCGTACCATACGTTACGGTTTGCAACTCATAACAACGTAACTCATCTGTCGGATTTTCCCTCCAAAAAATTCTCTGATATTTCCTTTGATCGTTATTAATTAAAATTTGTCTATACATCTTCGATATATCGGCTGTCGTAACGATTTCATACTTTCTAAAACGCATAATAATACAAAAAATATCTTGTTGCAATTTTGGCCCAATATATTGCGCATCATTAAGCGATGTACCCGTTGTAGTTTTTGCTGAAGCATCAAACACAACCCGACACCTCGTTGTTAAACTAATCGATTTAATAATTGCGTGATGTGGCATGTAATAGCCCTCCGAATTTTCAACATTGCGACCGATTTCCACCATGTGATTTAGTTTTTCATATTCGCCCATAAACGCTCGATACTCTGATTTTAATACGGGATTTTTTACTCATTTCCGTTCAAGTAAACCGAATCTCCTTAATGCGGTTTCCCTCGACTCCCCTAAATCGTTAATCTTTTCATTAAAAGGCATTTTAACTACAAATCTGCCGTCCGCTGTTCGCTCTGTCGTTTTACTGAAATACCCTTCACAATATTTCTCTTGCGCTGATAAAACTGGTTTTTATTCTCAACTTCCTCTAACTGCCAAAATTTTACAATTTCCCGATTAAAACCATCCTCTACATACCCCACATTTAAACAACTGGTCGATCCGTTATCACAAGGTCTCGAGTACAAATTTAAATTTCCCGCGACAATCCAACCTAATTTTGTGCTTTGTAATACAGGTAAATCATTTCCTAGTTCCCTTTTGCTCCAACCCAAAACCGACCAAAATACTGACGCTCCCAATAGCAAGTCAATTTCCGTAGATTCATTAAAATTAGGATCAGCCAATTCTAAATCTCTCGGAATATTCAACGTGTTCTTGTCAAACGATACCAGAGGTAAGTTATCAGTAATCCGTGGTAATATCAAACAGTCTAATTCTAACTGGAAATCATTGTAACGTGATTTTAACAAAATCTTAACCTTGATTTCTATGTTTTAGAATGACGACTATATTTATTTTCATTTTTCATTTCACTTTTTACAATGTCAATTTTTTTCTCTTTCTCTTGCATTATCTTGAACTGCGCTTTAGAAATTGCATTGGCTCGGCACGTTTCTGTAGCCTTCTTTAGGTCCAAATTTTCCATATTCAGTAACCTCTTCTGTAACTCCTTGTTGATTCCTAGGACGATTCTATCCCTTATCATGAAATCTACTTGACGATCAAATTCACAGTTTTTGGATAAATTTTTTTATATCATTTAATAACTGATCAAACGGTTCAGTTTCTTCCTGTTTTCTTGTGTAAAATAAGAATCGTTCATAAACTACGTTTTTCTTAGGAGTTAAGTATGTTTCTAGTTCTTTTATAACATCTTCATAACTTTCTCTTTGTCTGTCTGAGAGCTTTAGATTGTTAAATAGTTCAAGGCCTTCTTCGCCAATTATATTTAGTAATATTGCTAGCTTTACCTTACATTCTTTATCATTTTTATCTGCTGCTACTAGATAAATTTCGAAGTTTTGTTTAAATCTTTTAAAATTTTCTGCGACGTTTTTTCGTATAGGGGTATAGGACATACTTAATAAAAAATGAAGCTCTCTTAAAGACGAATTCGATGACATAAGAAAATACAGGGGTTTGCATTTGAAAAAATTGAATTACGAGCTTTTGAAAATCAGGAAAGTTGCCACCTATTTATGAACACCCTGTATGCGTGATTCAAACTTTTTCGTATCGAGCTAATAGAGCAATGTTTTCTGCATGTCCTTACCAAATTACAAGTCTGTGCTTCGAAAAATGACTTCAGGAGAATTTTTTAAATAAAGACTTAAAACCTTGAAAAATTTTGAAAATTATTTTTTTTAGTGACAAAGCCGCATAAAAACCTATATTGTTTTATATCGATGTAAAGCTAAAATGAAGGCGGTCAAGAATATTAAATAAAAAATGGGGTGTTGTATTTGAAATATAAAAGTTGCTATTGGTTCCAGAGAGGTGACTCACCCTGTATATTTGAAAATATTTTTATCGTGTTCGGAAGAAAAAACTGTATGGAATACCGTTTGAATCAACTTTATATCTCAAACCGTTTAGCCACAATCGACCGATCCGCCACTAATGACTCACCCTGTATATAAAAATTAATGTATGTATGGATGTTTGTCCTTTATGCATTCCTATACCATTCATCCAATCCTGACCAAATTTGGCACAGACAATCTATAGGACCATGGGAAGAAGATAGGCTATATAAGAATTCCCAAAAAAATCGTCCGGAAAAGATATTGAGGAAAACGTGCCAAAATCTTACACGCAACATTTAAATCGGGTCGTCTGGAGCGAGAATTTCGTCAAAATTTGACAATTTGACAACGCTTTACTCATAATTTATTTTTAAAATAATATGTAAAATAAACATTTCATGTTAGTTAAATTAAGTTACCACCTTTGAACTTGATGTTATGATCGATTATTCCGTTTTGATAAGAAAAGTATGTATTACATTGTGAATGTTACTTCATTCTTAGGCTGGTCGTCCTTTGGATGCGTTTTCGTCAGAAATGTGTTCGTCAAAAATCGAACGAAAAAGTGCGAATGATCCCGTTTGCTTGAAACATATTAAGGGTCGTTCATTGCCTCCGGAATCATTCTTGCGTATTCGGGCGAAAACATGCGACGTCCGATCTATCCGAAAATAATGGGATTTGTTCGCAGACTTCGCAGTTGTGACGAATAGAAGAAAAATGGATGTTGAAAAATTAATTAATACAATCAATGAAAGAAGGCCTTTGTGGGATATGACTGACAAGTCATATCACATAAGGGATATGCAAAGGAAGGAAACTGTGGCAAGAAGTAGCAGTTGAAATCAGGGACTGAGAACGGAACGAAAACGTTAAACGAAATTAACCGATATTTATTTAAGAACGAAAACGAAATTATTATTTTTCGTTCAAGAACGAAAACGAAATAAATATTTTCCAAAACCGGTTTTAACCGGTTTTATCACTATTGAAATTTTATTTGTTAAACACAAACGCGAATTCGCCTTCTATGCTGGGTAGACTCCACGAGGCAGTAAAAAATCTCACTTGAAATAAGCGAGCTTCACTTTTCTCCATATACATGATTATGTTTTATAACAATTTATTGTTTATACTTGCAGTTTCGTGTAACACAAAAAACGGTACAGATATTCTCTATACACATGATTGGATATATATTATTAATGTGTATGTTTTATTTGCGTTTAGAGTTAATATAAGTTTTCTTCTAATATCTTTTTTATTTATAACATTCATGGGAACATTTAGTGAACTACCAACTTGAATTAATTCTTTTGTCTTTTTAAAAAATTACAGCAGGATCTAATTTAATTCAAATGCATAGAATTTTAGTACTAAAACAAATTTAAAACAGCTATATTTTTATATTTTTAGATAAAGATCGTGTGTACAATTTAATTAAACTAATCAAGTTGTATTTTTGCACCTTACGGGTCTTATACTAAATAAAATGGTTAAATGTTAATGTGTTTAACGATTTGGTAAATTTAATATGGCGGCGGTTCGACAGTCTAAAATATGCTGTCCGTGAGCATCAAAACCCATCGTCATCGTTTATATTTTAGTGGAAACGCAAATATTGTTATAGAGGGTTGTAGTGACCTAAAAAAAGTTAAAGTCCTCGATTTTTTGACGACAAAAAAAATTGTAAAACCGGTTTTAACCGTTATTATTTCGGTTCACGAAAACGAAAAAACAGTTTTTTCGGTTAGAACGAAAAGAACGAAAACGATATATTTCGTTTTCGTTCCGAACAGAAACGAACGAATTTTTTTTCGTTTTTAGTCCCTGTTTGAAATGAATGTTACTGGTAAGTACCTAGACAGGGTAAGTCACTTAAGCGATACCCCAACCCATATAAACTTGGGGTATCGCTTAAGTGATTCACCCTGTATATGTAATAGTATTTTACATTACTAGCAAGGTAAGACTGTTTTTACTGGTGAAAAAATAATATAACTGACGAGTCGGAGGCGAGCGTGTTATACCTTCTTGAGACTGTAAAACGGTTACCTTACCTGCAATGTACAATATTTTATTTGTTCTTCATTCGTAAATAAAATAAATTAAAATGACACCTTTATTTATTTAATACAATTTTTCAAAAAATTATTTAAATGTTATTAATTGTGAATTATTTATCATACAATTCTTGAGACGAAAAATAAGCTTTAAATGTATCTCTGATGTCATAAGCTGAACTGGCACCTCTGTTTTCACCCAGGGTTCCAAATCTTCCCGTTTTCGAATGTGTTTGCTTCGAAATTTGCTCGAAAGTACTTGCTACTTGTTGTTTCCCTTCTCTATCAATTATAATGTTATGTAACAGGCATATGCATTTAATAAGCTTATCGGTAGATTTAGGATTTACTTCAATTGATTTTTGTAGTAATCTCCATTTGCTACTCATGATGCCGAAGGCACATTCAACAACTTGTCTTGCTCGAGACAAACGCTCATTAAATATTATTTCCGTGGGTCCTACTTTTGATACTGGGAAAGGTCTCATTAAATAGGTTTTGAGTGAATAAGCTTTATCTCCTAAAAGAACATGAGGTACTTTTATATTTGTTTCTGGTAGTGGACGATGTCTTTTAACGCCCAGTTCTCCTTTTTCAAGCCTTTTACAAAGATTCGAATGCGAAAAAATACCACCATCACTTTCTTTACCGTACGCTAGGGCTGCCATAAGTGTCGTTACCCCGACCGGGACATTAGGGCCGAAGGAGTGGGGGGGGGGGGTGTCGGTAAGCATTTGTGAAGAATGATAAAATGATAAAATTTGGTCTTGTGTCTTGTGCGAACAAATGTTAATAAAAATACAGTGGTGCCTCATCCTTCGAATTTAATTCCTTTCATGAGGCCGTTCGAAATCTGAATTGATTGAAGTCAGAATTTGTTTTTCCTATTTAAAAAAATGAAAATTTCATAAACTGTACCTTGGTGAGCGTTACGCAGAGGTGTTTTCACAGCAAGAGTCGACTTGAGCGCACAACAGATGGCGTTTACACAATCACTTTAAAAAAAAAAAAAAACTATTATATTTGCGAGTCCTTCTTTGACCATTCATACTTTTCTGAACTTTTAACATTTTGAAGCACTTGTTTCTCCATTTATATAGTTGTACTATAATTGTAAATGCGCTAAGTTGTGCTCTTAACCGTGTTAATGAATAGGTAGTTTTGCTCTTTGGTCCACTGCAAAGATATAAAAAAAACGCGTGCCACGTAAGCATTGTGACCTGGGATTGCGTACAGAAATTAACATATTTTTAGTAAGTTGTTTTTTTCTTTCTCCTCTTTTTTTTTTAAATCTGGACATTTATCGTGCATTTCTTTTTCTTTCCACTCATCGCCTGATAATTGATTCTCCATAAATGACTGCAAATACATCACTTCCTCAAAGCACGGATCTTTTTATTTCAATGCCTTTTTCCTGCAAATATGAAAATGTTTCCTCCACTTTTTCCCATAAGGAAAATCATGCAAGCCTATCCACAAAAAAACTTTATATTTTGTCAGTGACGCAATTCACTTTTCCAGATAATTAATTGCAGTGGTGAAGAAATCTTTAACTTCTTTATCAAATAGTTCTATTTGCGTCGGATATAACTCATATTTTTTCAGTTTGTCAGATATTTATTTGACTTGTTGTTATTACAGTTAATAATAAAAATTGTCAACAAACCGGGACAATTGATATGTTCACCGGGACAGCGGGACAAAATTCCTCAAACCGGGACATGTCCCGGTCAACCGGGACGTATGGCAGCCCTACCGTACGCTCCCACAAGATGTCTCTTCTCAGCAGTCGCTGTCTATTCAAAACTTAATTTCTGAATTCAGAGAATAAAACATGTCCGTATAATACAACGGACGTTCTCCAGAATTTTCGAAAATCAATTAAAAATACCCAGAGCGCTCCTAAAATCGCGAAAAAATGCCGTATATTCGTAGAAAGGATCGAATTTTCGTGTAAGCGCGGTCCGAAGGCCGGCGAGACCCGTTTGAAAAAGTTATTAAGGGAAACGTGCGAAAATTACGGTTTTTCAAGAAAAAACGTCCAAAACGCTCAGACCTTCTCCGAATTAGCTTTCGGCCGCGCGTGTCGTACAGAATCGGATTCGTCCCGGTCTCCCCTAAACGTACATACCAAACAATCCCGGTTCCGAGTCGAATTGAGGCCTTGGGATGTGAAAATAAGATGACGCCTTCAAAAATTTGACGTTTAGTAATGTCAAAAACCTGACAGGATGACCAACCTAGAAAGTGAAAAATGAGCATAACCTAAAAATTGACACCATAACCTAAAAATGTCATCGCTGTCAGAATGACGGCGTGACCAACCTAGAAATTGAAAAATCCCAATGTCAAACTTTGAAAACTTTGTATTATTATATATGGAATTTCGATATCACGCAACGCAATTCGTTAGGAGAAACCCTCGATTATTTTTAAATTAAAAATCACATGCTCCAACAATTCTTGTGCAATAGATATGATTTACTGATTACCAGGTGTTAATGTGAATTAAAACGTAAATACAATTTTCTATTGCACTTTTTTGAAACTAAATAGACAATTTATTACACCTCTAAACACATAATAATAATAATAATAAATACTAAACAATCGACTTTCACAAAATAAAATTTAAGTGCGAGATTACATGCGCTAAAAACAAAACACGTATAAATATAAAAACATTTAACAAATTTTATTAAATAAAATTAGGGTTTTAAACATAAAATTGAAACATAAGATTTGTAAAATTGAATGAAATAAATAAAAACTTAAAATTAATAGTGGCCGGTGCGGCTTCGTTTTTGTTCCTGCAAAATAAAATGTATCAATATGAAATTGAAGTGGCTCTAGCAAAGCGACCTTACGTTTAATACGGCCTCTAACAACAGACCCACGTTGCTAATTTTCCCGCCCCTATTTTTTTCCCCTCTCTTTTGGTGTTTATACCTCCACCCTCTAGCACCTCTTCCACGCCATCCACGCCCTCTACCGCCTCTGCTTCTACCACCACCTCTTCCTCCGCTATTCCTTTCGTTGCCCCCTCTACCTCCATGAAATCCCCCCCTACCACCTCGAAATTTCCTCTCTTCTCTTAATACCTCACCACCTTCTCCGCCCTCTACACCGCTGCCTTGTCCGCCTCCTCCATCTTCGCCCACATCGCTTCCCCAGTCAAAACTCTCGCTGCTAAAATATGCCCTTGGCGATGGATTTTCGCCTATAAATAAGGTATTGAATAACATGTCATAAGTTACAAATAGTCTAGCTTACGTCTTGGATTGCCAAGCCCACCTCTGGGCCTTTCAAAAGGCCCAGAGTTATAGTTGTACACATCTGGTGGTACGACCATTTGGACGTTACCGTCCACGACCTCTACAGTTTGTACAGTTTGTACAGTTTGTTCGTTAGGCTGTTAAGAAGGATGTAAAAAAATTACGGTACAAGCAACAATTTAGAACAACACGTTTGAAATGTCAATGTCAAAATTGCACTCCAAATTTTACAGTTCCATTAAATTACTATGGATTATTTTGAATAAAAAGTATCCGATAATATTATTAAACATTGAACAGTTAAATATTAAAACACATTTCTACTCATTCTGTAATACAACATGTATTATTTTTCGATGAAAACATTGCAAGCGCAAAGTGCGAAATATTCATTGATGTCGCATATTAGTAAAGGCACAATTTTACAGATAAGCTGATTAACAAACTTCTGAGCAAAGTGTAATTAAATTAATGAATGTTATACTAAACAATTTTTATCAGTTAGATTTTAATGCGCTTACCATGTTGACGTGTTGAAACGAATAATAAAACAAAAAAACGTGTATCGTTACTATATTTCAATTTTGTTTGCTTCAGAGATTCCTACAAATTCGCGTAATCTTTATTTATGAAAGTTACTTAATGCATTTACAAAAAAATTGGAAACTCTGAACCAAACAAAATGGTACACAAGTGAACTTATCGTATAAAAATCTATAAATAGCAGTAGCTTCTGGTTGCCTAGACAAAAATTTAAAAAAATTAGAATAATATTTTGTAATTAAAAATATTTACATTAAAACAAAAAAGTATATAACTAATTATTATAGATTAAATGAAAATCATTTTTTACATTCATTGATTAAAATAAATTACAAAATAAAATGTATAAATGAATGAAAAAACTGTATTTTTTCTCTTTATTCTAATATTGTGCAATCATCCTTCTTCATTTTTAAGTGATTCTGAGAACATATACAGGGTGTTCTATTTAAAAAACAAAAGTTGGATATTTTTCCGAAAAACAGGTAGGCTATGGAACAAAATTTTTAGCACCATTTTGCAGACCAGCTTTTTTGTTTAATAAGTTTCTCATTTAACTTTTTTTTGGTAACATTAATATTTCAGCAGATATAAGCTGGACAATGAAAAACCAGCCACACTGTATAATACTGGCATACGATAATAAACAGGGTATTTCGAATTCTTTGCCGAGTTGGGAATGCATTATTTTTAGAGTTTCGTAGTTTGCCTTGAATTCAAAACTGCAATAAATTTTGCTTCAGTCCAGTTTGTTCAAAAGTTACTTTGAAATTAATTTAAAAATATATTTATACACGTTTCGAGGTCCCGTGAACGCGTTTTTACTATTTTTGCGATTACTTTCGTGTGTATTTATATGTGTATTTGTGCATGTGTTAGACGTTAAAATTATATGTTGGCATTGGTTATCGATAGAGCCATAAAAAGTATGTAATTACGTAACGCGTGCATTAAGTTAATTTTTTAAATATTAACGTATATAGGGTGTCCACCTGTTGCGTATATCGTTCATAGCTGCTTTATTATTCAAAATAGAAGAAAACAAAAGTAAAACAAAATTTGTTGCAGCTTATGGGCTATATTATCTAAAATTATTTCCAACTATACTGAGTGTTTTGTTTCTGCGCACCGATTTTATTTTAAATACGAAAACGTAATTAATTTAAAAACTATTGATTTTAGATAATACAATCTTTTACATTTTTGAAAGAAAATTTAATTTGAAATCTAAAAAATATACAAGGCGTTGCACGTAAAGTAATAAAGTTACTTATCGGTGCGAAGAAACAATATAGTTGAAAATAAGTTTAGATAAGCTCCAACAAATTTTGTTTTACTTTTCATTTTTTCTATTTTGAATAATAAAGCAGCTATAAAGGATATACGCACCAGGTGGACACCCTGTATACAGCGTCATAAAAAAAGTATGCAACAAATGGAAAAGTTTTTTATTATTGATTTCTTAGAAAAACAATTATTCTCGATAAAAGTTAGTGCTTAAAAATATTTTTAAGGCAACAGAAAATGTTTAAAAAAAATCATGATGGCACACTAGATTTTAGCGATTTTTGAAATATTTGCAAGAGTAAAGTGCCCTTATTTAAACAGTTACAAAAAGAGTTCATAAAAAAAATTTTTTAGAATCACAAAATGATACTAATAACGAAATTGTTTTCGTAAATTTCCAACTTTTTTAAAATAATATTTTAATATTAAAAAACTAGCGATTCCGGAGCCCCTTCGGGGCTCCTTCACCGCTAGATTCCGCCTTGCGCGTAGAATTCTCTTTTCGCTTAAAATTCTCTTTGCGCAATAAATTACCTTTTGTTTGTTGCACGTAACATGTCTAGATGTTCCTAGATATATCGATTATTAATAAGCGGGTCGATGAACAATCGATTGGCTCAAATATCTATTTACAACACTCCTTCCTTCACCGCTAGACACCGCCTTGCGCGTATTATTCTCTTGCGCAAAAAAATTATCTTACGTTTCTCCATAATTGAATTCGTTTCTTATTTATACATATATTGATCAAAATTTAATGTAAAACAAATTCGTTTAAAATTATATTTAATATAAAACATAATTATATGATCATCGTAATACATAGTTATAGTTATAGTTAATTGCAAAAAGGTTTAAAATTTAATAATAAAGACTAATAATACAATTGTAACATACATAGCAAATAATACATTAATTAAAAAAATACAAATATAATCTATTATTAAAATTGTGAAATTTCGATAAAAAACGAAACCTCGATCGATCGTTCCTGGAATATACGTTTTTCTTTATTTGTCATGTATTTAAAACAATTGAAGAGGTGGATTCCAAAAAGGCACTAAGTCAAATTTTACCGATTTTGAGATTTAAGTTGATTCAGCAGCCTTATTGCCATTTGTTCAAGTAGAAATGAAACAATTATATTGCATTTATTGTTTTACAACATTTATTATTGCATTCAAACGGTGCATTGTAAGACGAAAGATTGAAGTTTCATTTATTAATAAAATTTCTTTTTTATACCTATAAAAGTAAACCTTAAATAAATTTAGTCAGAGGTTGGGAATGTTTTCATGATGGAAGCCCTGATTTAGTTAACTTTAACCTAATAAAACCGAATTCAATAAAGTTCAATTTGAATATATATACAGGGTGATTGATTGAGACCGGGCATTAAAAATATATGAAGAATGAAAAAGGGTATGGATCTGAAATTTTGGTTATGACCATAATGGCATCTGATCTGTTTATTGAAAATATTTTCAAGATGGCGACACTTCCGCAAATACCGGAAGTTGGCGTCTACTTTTTTATTTTCAATACAATGGTCTATTTTTTAGTGCATTTTTGGATTCAAAACGTTATTTTAGGGGGACTTTTATTAGCATTCCCTATACCTAAGTGCAGTCATTTGTTAGATTTTTGGACTTTTTTGAAAATTTTTTGATTTTCACCGTGATGCTTAATATTATCTAACATGGCCATTTTTAAAGAAAAAAACGCTTAAATTTAGACCATGCCTAGAAGAAACCTTGGACTACATCCTGGAATTTTTGCAATCGATGAATTACTTACAGGGTGTCCAAAATTTAATTTTCTTTTAATACAACTTCAGACCACTAAAACTCGTTTTTTTTCAAATACAATGCCCAAACTTTTTTTTTCATTTTCTAATGCAAAATTACATTCTGCATCAACCTGTATTAGCGTTTCCTATACCTATCTGCAACAGTTTTCGAGTTATTAAGAATTTTTGATAGAGTTAAGAGAAATTGCAACATTTTTAAATAGTAAGCCTTGGAAATGACAGCAAATGCCAATATTAATAACTGTAAACCACTTTTATTGCGTTTGTCTGAAGCATCCATGAAAATGTATAATCAAGAGTATTCAAACACGAATATTTTGAACTTATTTTATATTCATGAAGGATGTAACAAGATTATTGAAAGAACTTGCCGCGTGGTCAGTGAGAGTTATCCTTATTTGACTGTAATGACCAGACAGAAATTTTAATGAATAGAATCAATTTTTTTTTTCAATTTAGAAGAGTGAAATCTGCTTGTATTCGACCTAAGCGTGTGACAAATGATGAAACTAACAAAGTTAACATCCTGAGATATTTTAATGACCATCCTCAGCGATCAATTCGATTGGTAGCGCAAGACTCGGGTTTAACATACTATGCTGTACAAGCTACATTAAAAATACACAACTATTCGTTCACACTTTCAATAATCTTCTGAATTTGTCCAAGAATGTAAAATAAATTCAAAATATCCGTGTTTGAATACTCTTGATAATCCATTTTCATGGATACTTCAGACAAACGCGATAAAAGTGGTTGACGGTTATTAAGTATTGGCATTTGTTGTCATTTCCAAGGCCTACTATTTAAAAATGTTGCAATTACTCTTAACTTTGTCAAAAATTCTTAATAACTCGAAAATTGTTGCAGATAGGTATAGGAAAACGCTAATACAGATTGATGCAGAATGTAATTTTGCATTAGAAAATGAAAAAAAAAGTTTGGGCATTGTATTTGAAAAAAAACGAGTTTTAGTGGTCTGAAGTTGTATTAAAAGAAAATTAAATTTTGGACACCCTGTAAGTAATGCATCGATTGCAAAAATATCCAGGATGTAGTTCAAGGTTTCTTCTAGGCATGGTCT
>OX393577.1:43384476-43572320 GCA_947652605.1 Elmis aenea
CATTTTTTAGATTTTTGGACTTTTTTGAAAATTTTTTGATTTTCACCGTAATGCTTAATATTATCTAACATGGCCATTTTTAAAGAAAAAACGCTTAAATTTAGACCATGCCTAGAAGAAACCTTGGACTACATCCTGGAATTTTTGCAATCGATGAATTACTTACAGGGTGTCCAAAATTTAATTTTCTTTTAATACAACTTCAGACCACCAAAACTCGTTTTTTTCAAATACAATGCCCAAACTTTTTTTTCATTTTCTAATGCAAAATTACATTCTGCATCAACCTGTATTAGCGTTTCCTATACCTATCTGCAACAGTTTTCGAGTTATTAAGAATTTTTGATAAAGTTAAGAGAAATTGCAACATTTTTTAATAGTAAGCCTTGGAAATGACAGCAAATGCCAATATTAATAACTGTAAACCACTTTTATTGCGTTTGTCTGAAGCATCCATGAAAATGTATAATCAAGAGTATTCAAACACGAATATTTTGAACTTATTTTATATTCATGAAGAATGTAACAAGATTATTGAAAGAACTTGCCGTGTCTTCAGTGAGAGTTATCCTTATTTGACTGTAATGACCAGACAGAAATTTTAATGAATAGAATCAATTTTTTTTCAATTTAGAAGAGTGAAATCTGCTTGTATTCGACCTAAGCGTGTGACAAATGATAAAACTAACAAAGTTAACATCCTGAGATATTTTAATGACCATCCTCAGCGATCAATTCGATTGGTAGCGCAAGACTCGGGTTTAACATACTATGCTGTACAAGCTACATTAAAAATACACAACTATTCGTTCACACTTTCAATAATCTTCTGAATTTGTCCAAGAATGTAAAATAAATTCAAAATATCCGTGTTTGAATACTCTTGATAATCCATTTTCATGGATACTTCAGACAAACGCGATAAAAGTGGTTGACGGTTATTAAGTATTGGCATTTGTTGTCATTTCCAAGGTCTACTATTTAAAAATGTGGCAATTTCTCTTAACTTTATCAAAAATTCTTAATAACTCGAAAATTGTTGCAGATAGGTATAGGAAACGCTAACACAGATTGATGCAGAATGTAATTTTGCATTAGAAAATGAAAAAAAAGTTTGGGCATTGTATTTGAAAAAAACGAGTTTTGGTGGTCTGAAGTTGTATTAAAAGAAAATTAAATTTTGGACACCCTGTAAGTAATGCATCGATTGCAAAATATCCAGGATGTAGTCCAAGGTTTCTTCTAGGCATGGTCTAAATTTAAGCGTTTTTTCTTCAAAAATGGCGGTGGTAGATAATATTAAGCATCATGATGAAAATCGAAAAATTTTCAAAAAAGTCCAAAAATCTAAAAAATGGCTGCACTTGGGTATAGAGAATGCTAATAAAAGTCCCTCTAAAATAACGTTTTGAATCCAAATAGGCAATAAAAAATAGACCATTGTATTTGAAATAAGAAAGTAGACGTCAAGTTCCGGTATTTCCGGAAGTGTCGCCATATTGAAAATATTTTCATTAAACAGATCAGATGCCATTATGGTCATAACCAAAATTTCAGATTCATACCCTTTTTCATTCTTCATATATTTTTAATGCCCGGTCTCAATCAATCACCCTGTATATTGATACGTTCTCGGGCGCTGAACCACGTCTGTTGCTGGTCTCTCTAGAGACCAGCAACAGACGCGGTTCAGCGCCCGAGAACCTAGTTCAACATATATTTCAATAAGTCCAAACAACAAAATTACAAATTTCTAATTCTTAATTATTAAATCACATGAAAAATAACGAAATAACATTATACAAAAACATAATTAGTTATTGATTTTTGAATAAAATTAATTTAGAATATGTGTCGCACAAATTCACTTTCTTATTCATGACTTTACCGTGATGAAACAGCCGTAATTTAATATAGCCTTTAATGATCAATTTGCACCGTTGCGTCCTGTGGTTGTCTAAAATATTTTGAGATAATATGTGGTCATTCGTTTCCTTATTATTAAAAAGCGAACTTGTTTGTTGAAAAATTATATTAAAATTATATTAAGCAAATGTTCAGTAACATTATGTTTCTTTAAATTTAATTCATTTTGTTGTTTAAAAATTCTTTCAGCTTTAATACATATCTTACATACATCTTCAGAAGGAAAGACATATTTTCCCCTATTTTTTAGATTCGTTAAAAGGCATGTACTTTTTTCAGTGATAATATTTTTGCAGCAGATATCACACATTCCTAAATTTAATTTTTTTTTAACTATATATCCTGCAATATATGTTAGGACATTTTCTAAATAAGGATTTAGTGACCACATAGTCAAAACATATTCGTGGTCAAAAATACCAATGTCGGCTGTGTCTTCACATATTATTACGTCTGAATAATTTTTATGTTTAGATGAGACATACAAAATTTCTAATCCATCTGCTAAACAATTCGAGTTGTCAAAATAATTTATTTCGTGCCTAATCAATAGCCTTTTGTAGGCACTCTCAAATTGTTTAGCATTTGGATTATTATTGAAACCTCCCCTACTGCGAACTGCACTGAAAAATGTTTCAAGAAAGTCTTGGGAAATCTTGAAGCTCAATAAGTATTGAGACCCGCACTGAATATTACTACTGGTAGGATCAACCAGGGTTGATTTTAAATGTTGTCCTTCATTGTTCATCATATTGTATAATTCAAAAATATTTGTTAGGCATATTAATAAACCTATAAACCCAGTTTTCCTATTTGTATTTATAATTGTCACACCACAGTCATCTTTTAAATTTAAAATGTAGTTAACAAAAACATTTGCATTTTCTTTTAAAAATGCAAAAGATTTTTGTTCTATAGGAATATTGAAGCTGTTTTTTTTTGGAAAATTTGTTTCTGCAATTTAGTAGGTCAAACATGTTGTTAAACCTCAAACAAAACTGTGCTGTGGGCATACAGCCTTTAAATTGTTTCAAATGTATTTGTTCTAAAAACTTAAGAGCTTTGTATACACTTTCGCTTAATGTTTGCACACATAATTTTAAACTCATTCGGTTTTGATTATAGGCAATGTGTTTTTCTTTATTTGCTGCATGCAAACCCTGCTCTTTTTGAAATATGTTCAACTGTTGTATGAAAGCCCAATTTATTTGTCCCCCATCACCATCTTGTAATGGGTGCATTTTAAAGTGACTATTTGTATTCTTTTAAGTTTTAGTTTTGTTACCGAGTGGCCGCCAGGGTGCGCTATCTGGGGTAATTTTTAGCTGTTGGTAATGTGAAAGGTTGGCAGTGGCGCAGTAGCAGAAATTAGAAGGCAGCCAATGGTGGTTGCTAGACAGGCGTTGAGTGGTCTGGTCGATGGCTGGCGGCTTGCTGTGCTTGTGAGATTTTGGGCGATCATTTTTTGTTGCTCCCAAATGTAAGGAGAAGTGCCCCAATAGCTATTTGTATGTATGTTTGATAGTTCTATTGAGTATTTAGAAGAGTCCCTAGTGAAGTAGGCAATAACTGGACTTGAGGTGGTGTATGATAAGCGCTCAGTTGCGGTACAAAAGTGCAACGTACATAATACGCAGATCACCGAGCAAAGCGTCTTGGAAGGTGTGGGGTGCAAATTGGTAGTGCGACAGTGAGTACAAACCAGCGAAAGTACCCAAAGGACGAATAAGCAATCCTACGTGGTTGAGGCATGGTCGCATGGTGTTGGGTTTGCAACGACAGTCACGGACGCAAACGTAGCGTATACCCAAACCTACCATCAGCAACGCCATCTATCCGCCGGCAGCACATCTGCTATACGCACTAACGATTAAACTGAGGTTAGAAATTATATTTAAGGTACCTGATTGTTTCTGGACTTGCTCTAAAGAATATACCCTTCAGTTAATTGCTAAATTTACATTATTGTTACTTAACGTTTCAGTATATTTAAGGTACGTGGTTGTTTCTGTACTTGCTCTAAAGAATGTACCCTTCACTTAATTGCTAAATTTACATTATTGTTACTTAGCGTTTCATTATATTTAAGGTACATGATTGTTTCTGTACTTGCTCTAAAGAATGTAATTTTCAGTTACTTGCTAAATTTACATTATTGTTACTTAGCGTTTCATTATATTTAAGGTATATGATTGTTTCTATACTGTATAAACTCTGTTCTATTTTTTCTATAAATATGGTATTGGAAATAATGTTAAATAAGAATTAGAAACATTTTCATTCTAATTGAGTTTCTTAAGGTTTAGGCTGTTTGTTTATTTTGATGAAATAAAATTTATTGTTTAAATATTACTTTTGTAAAATGTCTGCGCCAGCGTTACTGCCGCAAAGAGTATGTGTGTGGGTGGGAGTAAGAAAAACTTCCACGCCCTGAGATTAAGCTTACCCACCCCACATAGCGCATCCCGGTGGTGAACCCATCGTCCATTAAGGATTTGCGGGACTAAAGTAACTGGTAGGGTAAGTACTGAAAGGTGGACCCGTTGCAATCTTGCAATAATTTTTTATCACCCAAAGTATTCCTAACTAATTTAATCATGTGGCAAGGGTCCCAAAATATTAACACTTTTTGTTTGGTGATGGGATGCAAAAACCAAGGTTTAAAATTTTCGTGGTACGTGAAGCATGCCCCTAAACAAGTACACATACTTATACTTACAGGAGCCCCGTCAAAAGTAATTGAGTAAACTGAGGCTTTTGCTTTGTGAAGAAGGTCTAAACATGTTTTAAGCAAGTTCGCCCTCTCAGTACCGTTTAAGCTTTTAATTAAAAAATAACCCAGGGGAATCTTCCATGAGTTATTCAACGACACGGCCATGAATACTAGTGCATTTTTGGCTAATGGTAAATTGTCTTTTCCATTTTCCAAATCGGTTCCCATATCAACGCATCCGTAAAACCGCTTATTATCAAAAAATATTTGTTCCCTAATTGCCATCTCATCCATTACAATGTTTACAATGGTTGGTTTTTTAATTTTTTTTTTCATGGGCAACGATGGCGTTAAATGCTTCCTTTGTGAAACTTGGTTTGCCATCCACTACTGTGTACCAGCTTCGCAGTGTCGATGGATGGGGTAGTAAATTTTTCCAAGATCTTCTCACATAGCTATAAGCTTTTGATGAGTAAAATTGCAAGGTTAACGCAAAGCTTCTCAACTCAGGGCAATATATATATTTTTGTTTAGCATTTAGTTTTCTATCAACTAAATGTTGTGCTGCTTCTGGAAGACAGTCCTTAAAAAATTACATTAATATTATGTCCACATCCCTTAGTGGAGCCATTTTCACTACAAAAAACATATATAAACACACAAACGTGATTCAACAAAGCCTGCAATATAAAATAAAACTCTGTGGAAAAATATCATTAATTCAATTCCAGTAATACCTACTTCTTTAAATTTATTTTATATTTTTTATGTATTATCTATTTTTAAATGTCAAATATAAACCAATAAAGATGTTTTACAATATTCCCCCTTGTATATTATATCCTCCCCCCTTGACATCGCAGGAAAATGGTCAACCTACCCAAGAACCAACATCATCATATTACGGCCTCAAAAATCTACGAAATAACAACTGCAGTATATACCGTAATGCATACATTTACGCAGATTCACTTTAGCGCGGTTAAATTTTAAAAAATTAAGTTAGGTAAAAAAAAGTAAGTTTACCCTCTACACTCAGACAAAATGTTTTTTGTAATTAAAATGTGGAGCACAATTTTAGTTGTAATGTTTAGTTCAATTATTAATTATATTACAATTAACGCATGTGTGATCAAATGTACCATAATTGTATGCCCTGCTTCTTCCGATAAAAAGTTTCTTTTATTCAGGTGAGCCATTAGTTCCTGAAGAGATGTAACTTTTTTCTTAAGCCTTCTATTTTTTTGCTGCAAGGAACGGACTTTCAAATTTAGCTTCTTTAGCTCTACCTTTGCAAGCAATATACATTTTTTGGTTTGCTTAGGTACTCGTAAATGCATGTCGGTAATTTGGCTGACAAATCGAGGTTCACCAATCTTGCGTTTCTTGGAAGGATATGATTCTGTGGTAACACAATAAATAAATTATCAGTAAACAACGAAATGGTGACAATATTTCTGAAAATGTGTTACTACATGAATATTATGTGTTTCTAAATAAATAAGATGTGGTTCTACATTATTATGTTCTAGCTGTATTTACCAAAGTGTGGTACGTGTACTTTTGGGGTACGTGAGAGGGTTTTAAAGGAAAAACAGCAACATTTTAAATTTAACTTTAAATTTATTAGCTATAGAAAGTTATACCCTTACTTAAATGATTGTATTTTTTAATAAGAAATCAATAGCATATGCATGTAATTTTTGGGCCAGTTTAGCTCGATAAAATAATATTTAACACTACCAGTAACTAGTTTTATGCCGAGAGGGGTACGCCGGTAAGACAAAACTCTCAAAAGGGGTACGAGATGGTCGTGTTTGGTAAACACTATTCTAGAGACACATAATTGATACTTATGTGGAATTAAAAGATAAATAACTCGATGACGAGGAATTGGTTAAACCTGTTGTTTTATCTGAAATTTCCATTATATTGTCTCCGTCGTCCTTTAATCCATAGGTATCACAGGCTGTTAAGAAAATAGTGCTTAACTTGAAGTATAAGGGTCGTTTACGGAGGTTGAAAGTTTCGTTAAATTTTTGCGGGCTACAAGTTCTAAAGTCGAAGTGGAAGGATATTGTACGTATATGAGATGTACTTTTAAAGTTTCACAAGGATTGGGTACGTTTATTGACGGTACAACACCCCTTTTTAACTTTAACACTCCACCATACGAATGAGCATTTGGTATGCTATAATCGTGCTCCTTGAAATGGGTAGAGCAGATCTTTGTTTCAGAAACATCACACGCTTTGCTTAAATTGCAAATCTTAAACCATAAAGCCCTACAGGCATCATCTTTTGGAAATCTAAAAAAAATAAAGTTCTCTAATCATTTTCATTAACACATTCAAAATCAGTTAAAGTTACACTTTGGTAGTTAGTTTTTCCTAGTTTAAATACGTACTTTGTTTTGTTAGCATGTGCCTCAAACAACAAATTTAATACCTACAGAATTATTTAAAAGCAGGGCACATGTACAATTGGTGTAAACTATAAACACAAATGTTAACAGTTATATACAAAAGAATCCAAATATAAAAAACATGGAGAATATGCAATATAAATCGTTGCATTGTAGTAAATCATAATTATAAGAGTACTTTACCTATGCAAAGTAACTGTAAACTCATCGCTATTTTGGGATGAGCCACATAAAAAGCATTTCCTAACCATTTTGAATTACAAACGAGCGTAATTTATTACTAACATAATATTATAGTACCCGCGTGTAATTGTCAACAAAGACATCTGTCATATTTTTAAATTTTAAAAACCACGTGATTAGGCGCGCTCCAATCGCCGCATTAAAAAGAGAAGATGTATATCTGCACCGTTGACTATGTTACGCAAAATCTGAACTACTAGCAATATATGTTTATTATATACAGGGTGATTGATTGAGACCGGGCATTAAAAATATATGAAGAATGAAAAAGGGTATGGATCTGAAATTTTGGTTATGACCATAATGGCATCTGATCTGTTTAATGAAAATATTTTCAATATGGCGACACTTCCGGAAATACCGGAACTTGACGTCTACTTTCTTATTTCAAATACAATGGTCTATTTTTTATTGCCTATTTGGATTCAAAACGTTATTTTAGAGGGACTTTTATTAGCATTTTCTATACCTAAGTGCAGCCATTTTTGAGATTTTTGGACTTTTTTGAAAATTTTTCGATTTTCATCATGATGCTTAATATTATCTACCACCGCCATTTTTGAAGAAAAAACGCTTAAATTTAGACCATGCCTAGAAGAAACCTTGGACTACTACATCCTGGATATTTTGCAATCGATGCATTACTTACAGGGTGTCCAAAATTTAATTTTCTTTTAATACAACTTCAGACCACCAAAACTCGTTTTTTTCAAATACAATGCCCAAACTTTTTTTTCATTTTCTAATGCAAAATTACATTCTGCATCAATCTGTATTAGCGTTTCCGTTACCTATCTGCAACAATTTTCGAGTTATTAAGAATTTTTGATAAAGTTAAGAGAAATTGCCACATTTTTAAATAGTAGGCCTTGGAAATGACAACAATTGCCAATACTTAATAACCGTCAACCACTTTTATCGCGTTTGTCTGAAGTATCCATGAAAATGGATTATCAAGAGTATTCAAACACGGATATTTTGAATTTATTTTACATTCTTGGACAAATTCAGAAGATTATTGAAAGTGTGAACGAATAGTTGTGTATTTTTAATGTAGCTTGTACAGCATAGTATGTTAAACCCGAGTCTTGCGCTACCAATCGAATTGATCGCTGAGGATGGTCATTAAAATATCTCAGGATGTTAACTTTGTTAGTTTTATCATTTGTCACACGCTTAGGTCGAATACAAGCAGATTTCACTCTTCTAAATTGAAAAAAAATTGATTCTATTCATTAAAATTTCTGTCTGGTCATTACAGTCAAATAAGGATAACTCTCACTGAAGACACGGCAAGTTCTTTCAATAATCTTGTTACATTCTTCATGAATATAAAATAAGTTCAAAATATTCGTGTTTGAATACTCTTGATTATACATTTTCATGGATGCTTCAGACAAACGCAATAAAAGTGGTTTACAGTTATTAATATTGGCATTTGCTGTCATTTCCAAGGCTTACTATTAAAAAATGTTGCAATTTCTCTTAACTTTATCGAAAATTCTTAATAACTCGAAAACTGTTGCAGATAGGTATAGGAAACGCTAATACAGGTTGATGCAGAATGTAATTTTGCATTAGAAAATGAAAAAAAAGTTTGGGCATTGTATTTGAAAAAAACGAGTTTTAGTGGTCTGAAGTTGTATTAAAAGAAAATTAAATTTTGGACACCCTGTAAGTAATTCATCGATTGCAAAAATTCCAGGATGTAGTCCAAGGTTTCTTCTAGGCATGGTCTAAATTTAGGCGTTTTTTCTTTAAAAATGGCCATGTTAGATAATATTAAGCATCACGGTGAAAATCAAAAATTTTTCAAAAAAGTCCAAAAATCTAAAAGATGACTGCACTTGGGTATAGAGAATGCTAATAAAAGTCCCTCTAAAATAACGTTTTGAATCCAAAAATGCACTAAAAAATAGACTATTGTATTGAAAATAAAAAAGTAGACGCCAACTTCCGGTATTTGCGGAAGTGTCGCCATCTTGAAAATATTTTTAATAAACAGATCAGATGCCATTATGGTCATAACCAAAATTTCAGATCCATACCCTTTTTCATTCTTCATATATTTTTAATGCCCGGTCTCAATCAATCACCCTGTATATGGCTAGACACAACTAAAACAGTGACGTTTATCCTGAGAAGGGATCTTAAATTTCCGCGGAGCGGCAAAGTGACACGTACATATGTTCTGTGAGTGACACATGGTCTCTCTACCGAGTATTTTATAAACTATCTTTGTCGTTTTTTCTGATAAAAGTCGATGTTTTTATGAACATTTTATAACATTTAACTCAAATAGGAGGATTTTTGAGATGTGTCACTTTTCTTGTGCACCGACGAATGTTGTTTTAATATTTAGCCACGGTGTGATATTTCTGAAAGTTCACCCCCTGTGAAGGCGAATGCCACAAAAATTACACACGAAACAAGTAAGACTTCTCTTTTTGTGCGCTGCAAACAAACGGCACCGTCTTTAAGGGTTTTTCTTTTTTCCAGTCTGCTTAATTTTTACTGCATGGTGTTTTTTGATATTAGCTAAAAGTCTTGCTGGAGGATCTGCTTTTGAGGTTGTTCTAGGCAAGTGAGATGTGGATGGTCCAACGTGTGCCAAGTTGGAGTCGGCATTTTCAGGAATGTTATCAATGATCCAGTGTACAGCAGTGATATGTAAAAACGCTTTATAAGTCATTTTCTTGTTGCTGTTGAGTACTTTATATACTTTAAACGCATTGAAAAGAGCACAGTTCAATAAAAACATAACAATTCTTTTCGTCCACTTCTTTGTTTTTCGTAAAATCGAATAGTACAAAAGATACTGGTCAGCACGATCAACTCCCTTAATAAATTTATTGTAATTAAGTATGCATTGAGGTTTCCAAATACGTCCTTCTGTTAGCCAGTCGACATTGCTACTTTCTAAATTTTCAGCCGAGTGTTTAGTGGACCTTCCTTTGTGATTGCCAAATATGCACTAATATGTCATTTTTTCGCCGAAAAAGAGATTCTCCGGATCTAACGTTTAGTTTTTTTAATCATTCTGGCAAACCCCTGTTCGGTTTTATTGTTCCCCAAGTTCTTATTTTATTTTGTAATAGTGTTTCAGTAGTTTGTACGCTATTATAATAGTTATCCATGTATACATGATAACCTAAATTTTCCCATGGAAAAGTGAAACATCATGTATATTCAGAGGTGGCTTCCCTGACCATTCGAATGAAAATGCCATATTTCGTAATTTTTGATGCATTGTACACCTTAAATGATAATCTTCCCCGCCAAGGTATATACTTTCATCCAAGCATAGTTCTCTTTAAGACTTATACACTAATGTAAATTTTGGGGCTAGATATGTCAAGATTGGTCTTATCTTTACAAGACGATTATTTCTATCTACGATATTTTCGTTATCCGAAAAATGCCGCACTCGCCAAATTTGTCGAAATCGATCCCTACTCACGACTTTCGAAAAAATGGGAGTTTCGATATTGGGATTCGTCTCTAGTATGTTTCCGCGTTTTGTCCATAAGCAAAACTAACCCTAAATTTTTTTTCGTTTTCTCTACAGGGTGTCACGACGGACGCGTCGGAGTTTTATGGCGAAACGGTATACAGGGTGCACCACGACCCTGAGATTCTTCGATAGCTCCTTTATTAATGAAAATATCAAAAAATGGTTAATACAAATATTGTGCGAACCTATTTTCTACATAACCTAAAATTATTTTCAAATATACAGTGTTTCGTTTGACCGGCACATATAAAAATTTAATTTTTTTAAATAGAACACCCTGTATATTTTTACATTTTTGGATTCCTCTTAAAATTTACTTTAAAAAATGTATAAGGTTATATGGGTCTTAAGTCAACCGTTTTCGTAAAATTTACATTTTTGTGAAAATTTTGAGCGATACAGCACTTTCAATTTTTTTTAACATTAAAGTTATTTAAAAAAGCGGTAAAATTTCGTTTAAAACTTAGATTGACAATAGATTAATTAACACTTTGCGCTAGCTACATTTTAAAAATATTATACAGGGTGTTTTTTACGCTTGGTCAAACTTGTGAAACTTTAAACATCGATAAGTCATTTTTCTTAAATGTAACACCCTGTATATTTTTACATTTTCTTGTAGAGAATTTAATTGTCTTTCGAAATTATTAAGCATGTCCTATACCTAAAGTTAATATTTTTCGAGCTATCTCAATTTTTATTAGTATTACTAAGGCAATTAAAATATTTTAAAGTGGGCTATGGACTTAAGTTGTAATTTTTCAAAGAATTTTTAAACAAAAGAATAAAAAGAGCTGCAACTTTAATTTTAGGCTAAAAATGTACCCCATTTTACCGAAATTTATCGTATAAATTGTTCAAGATTATGTCCTTGTTCTACGCAAAGTGTTACATAATCTATTGTCAATCTTATCTCCAAGCGAATTTCTTCAGACTTCTCAAAGTTTTTAAATGTTGAAACTTTTTGAAAATACTGTATTTTCATGAAAATGCAATTTTCACGAGAACGGTTGACTTTAGACCCATATGACCTTATACATCTTTTGAATTAAATTTAAAGAGGAATCTAAAAATGTAAATATATACAGGGTGTTCCATAAGAAAAAGTATCTTTGATATGCCACTCTTTTTTGGAGCACCCTGTATGTTTGAAAATATTTTTAAAATGTAGCCCTTATTGACTTACATAATCTAACAGCGACAGAAATTGGAAAATATATACCGTTTCGCCATAAAACTCCGACGCGTCCGTCGTGACACCCTGAATACTCACGGGTTGTCATTTTAAACACTTCTGATTCTGCTTAAAAAATGTTTTCATATTGATTATGATATCGGTTGCTCTCCTCTACCATAAATTCTAACAAATCATCATCCCTGATAAATAACTTCAAAATATCAACTACATTCTTAGGATCGTTCGGTATATTACTAACACCAGTCTCACCTAGGAATGGTTCAATAATCGGTGGATTATCTATTTCAGACCATTCCGGTATTGCTTCTTCTTCATTAGCCTCCGAATCGCTGAGTTGTGGTATCGCTGGTAACCTTATTCTTCGTGACAACACATCACTATCATTTGAGTCATCTGAATCAAACTCGGGTAACGTATTATCTCTAGAGTAATTAGATAAATTATCAGTAAATATTTCATTATCACTTTCTGAAGCCATCTTAGGTAAAACAAAAATAAAGGACCCCACAGACCAACGCGATATAGCGGGAGCGAAAACCGCGCGGAGTCTGATAGCTGGCGGGATATGATGGTGTTCAGACAGGCAAGGAAAATCCCGTATATTGCAGCGTTCTAGATTCAGTTCTCTGCGTGCACGGTTTTTCCTGCGTTTCGCGTGTGTTGTAGGCAATGTCTTTGACAGAAAAGCTAATAAACGTTGTGAAAAAGTATACTCAAAACTGTTTGATTTGGGTCACGAAGATTACAAAAAAGTGAGAAAAAAAGATAACACTTGAGAAGTGATTGGTAAAGAGGACTTGTTACTCTTAAGTTTATTGTTGTTAACTTTGGCTCATGATTGTCTTTATTAGGTGGTTGGACGACCATCAAACGCTGTTTTACGGAGTACACAGGTCTAGAGCAATTATTGCACAGGAAGAAATAAATAAAACACAATTTTAATAACAATCTCCTTTATTTTTCGTCCATGCATTAGCATTTGCTGTAATGTTATTCATTTAAAAGTAAATAATATAACAGTACAGTAAATCAAAATAATTAATGTCAAGCGGAGTATAACCTAATGGAGCCGCATGAAAAGTTGGAACATTTAAATACGGAATGTTCAAATATGGAAAATACACCGGTAGAATAATTCAAATCTTGAATCGTTCAACGCTGGAATCATGCAACACGGGAATCGCTCATCACAAGAAAGCTCAAATCTGGAATCCAGAAATTAAGAATGTTTGCTGCCCTCTATATAACAACAGCCAAAGTTTGATATAATTACAGAACACTTCGTATATATTTTGATTTATCTATTGTATAGTGGAAAAAAAAAACAACGTGTCAATGTTAATGTAACCGAAGGCTACAAATTGGGGCAAAGTTGCGTAATTATAATGCTTAGTCAGTAAATAAAATTTAAACAAATTATTAAAACGAAGTGTTCTGTAATTATATCACACTTTGGCTTTTATAATATAGAGGGCAGCAAAAATTCTTAATATCTGGATTCCAGATTTGAGCTTTCTTGTGATGAGCGATTCCTGTGTTGCATGATTCCAGCGTTGAACGATTCAAGATTTGAATTATTCTACCGGTGCATTTTCCATATTTGAACATTCCGTATTTAAATGTTCCAGATATTAATGGCTTACCTAACCTAATTATTGAAATGTTAACAAATCTTTCGCGTTCTTCAAATGCTGTACTTGATGCGCGTCTGGGATCAAGTACAAGATTTTGAAACGCTTCCAAAGTTCTTTCCGAAGGATCTAAGAATTCAAAATATTGTTCATCGCAATTTTTTGTTCATATAAAGTTGTGGAGCACACATGCCGTGTTAACAATTAATATTGTATTTTTAACAGCAAGCTCAATGGGTCTATAATATGTAATGGGTGCATTTTGAAGTGACTATTTGTATTCTTTTAAGTTTTGGTTTTGTTACCGAGTGGCCGCCAGGGTGCGCTATCTGGGGTAATTTTTAGTTGTTGGGATTGTGAGAGGTTGGCAGTAGCGCAGGAGCAGAGGTTAGCAGGCAGCCATTGGTGCATGGGGTGTTCACTCGCCCATGGCGGCCAAACTCTGTTTTTAACTAGTTAGCATTTGAAGGGAGGGCGCTCAAATCGTTTTTACGGTTTGAAAAGTGGATACCGAATGGGTTGTTGTTTACGATAAATAATAAGGGTAGGGATACAGTTTGAAAATTCCGGCATTTGTGATTCTGTGAATCCCATGGATTAACGTTAACCGTTATTTCCTGTTTCAAATACTTTATGGTTGTTTTGTGTACTAAAAACGTTAATTTTACGAAAGTAAACTGATATATTGTTGTGTACAATTCGTGTTACCTTAAAATTGTTTGTATTAGTGCAAAAATATTAATAAAAATGGCAAAATTAAGTAATAGATATTGTTGTGTTCCTGGATGCAATACGCCGCAATTACCTACGTAAGTATAAATTAATAGATTGTATTTTTTAAATTGTGCATGCAAAATTTTAATTGAGCAAGAAATAAAATATAAGTCAAGATTTACGTAGAAAGGTACATATGCCTACAATATTTTTAATAATTAATACAATTTTTTTATAAACTTATTTAATACAGATGAATATGAAAGAATTGTGTTATATTACACTATTTAATATAGTGTAATTATAGCTTCAATAGAAAAAAGCGAATGTGTAAGCGAAAGACGCAATTAAATAGTAAGTACAAGTGTTAAAACAATCGTGTATAATTTTATATATTTTAGGCATGTATTACCCACGAAGCAACCAGAAATATGTAAAATTTGGCAAGAACGTATTGCAAATCCAAAATTGGCAACTTATGAAGCGAATTAAATACCTTCACATTTTAGAGTATGTGACAGACATTTTTCAAATTTTTGTAAAGACCAAGCGGCTAAGAATATATTCCTTACCTACGATCAATTTACCAGGTACATTGTTGTCTATTGCAATGTCTAAGTTACCAACTGATAAAAACTAATTACAGGTTTTAATGAAGAACTTTTGGACAACTCTTTTCGTTTTCCCATATTGCAAACAGTTAGTTTGTTACACGAATATCGGCCACTTAATAAAGAAAGCCTATACTCGTACAACAAGAACGGTGAATCGGACTCGCGGCTAGTTCAGACGAGAATGGGGTAGGTCCGAATTAGAAACAAACTTGTAGACTTGTAGACAATAAGGGCGCCACACTATTTGGTTTGTAAGGTTTCAAATAGTAAAATAAACCTAAGAAAGAAAATAAAAGAATTCGTAGGCTTGAACGATATATGCCTTTAATAATGTAATTAATAATGACAAGTAATAATAAAACTTGGAAATAATATAATACAGGATATACTCCTTGTCTCAACAGACTTGAAAGGCCACACAAAAAGAAAGCATTCGCTGAAGTTGAACGAAAAAGTACGTTTCTACGAAATAAGGTTGGTTCGGTTCCGGGGTTTGCAAGTACCTATTTAAAATACACAAATATGTACATAAAATAATAATAACACAATGAAGTTAATATAATCCAGTAGAAGAGCTCTCCTACCTAATATAAAACTTGCGGCACCAAAATCACCTCAAAATAACATAACCAAAAAAAATACCTTGCAAACTAAGTACGGTACCTAGCTTATTAATCGTAAGGTACGAATAAAAAGAAATCGTGACAACGAAAGCCACTCAAAGATTGTTGAGAACGTAGGATACTATCATGGACGTAAGGTCCTGTTAACAACAATATAAGAATTGATTTAAATGTTAATAAATGACACTAGCAAAAATACAACGTAATGAACTAAACGTTAATACATAACGCCAAAGCAAAATAGTGAACTAACTGTAGTACGAGCTGAGGGCTCTACAATAGTTAACGTAAGATTATAAATGGTCAACGTAAAATCGAAACGTAGCAACGAATCAGAACGTAGCTGATGGTTAAATATCTAAGCTTAGCTTTCGCTGAGAAGAAATTCTGTTGGAAACTCCACTGGTGGCTCCAAGATTAGCAGGAGGACCACAGAAGGACGTCAAAAACGGATCCAAACGACGTAAGATAAAGGTTGGACAAAAGCTTGACCCAAGCCTGACACCTGAAAATAAAGGTACGATAGCCTCACTTTCTCCACGTGGTACAAAGAAAAGTTTACCTGTGTTGGTGTTTATAACTGATCCAATAATTTTATCGGCAGGAACGAATTCGCACAAATGGCGTGACTCAAAGAGTCTGCACCCACCGTTAATGAACTAAAATATCCGTGGACAATTTACCACACCACAACAGGTGTCTTAAACAACCAACGGACGAGGTGGAAGTCAAGTAAAATGGAAGCAAATCTATTTTTGGCATACGAGGAAAATTGACTAGAACTACTGCCCATAGGAACAAACATTCAATAGGACAATGTTACCGTAACAAGTTGGACTACACAGGATAGCACAAAATTAACACCACTAAGACATGAAACACGTGAAGATAGTGTGTCAGCAAGTTCTGGTCCAAGCGAACCCATAGATGTTAAAACTGTTAGTTCTTCAATAGAAGCGACAGAGTTTGAGGGCAGAAGTATTATCGATAATGGTGAGCCTGTACCAGGAACATCAGGAGATCACGCACCATTTATAGAGCGTGCAAAAGAAAATCTTCAACCCCATCACCACCTACAGGTAAAGTTAATAACCCAAGTTTTTCATATACTTTCTTAATTGCTTATGTTAGAAACAATGAACAATTAACAAAAAGTAGTAGTGTATAGTAGTATTGTTTTTTTTTTGTATTTGCACTAATTGGTCTGTTTTGTTTTAGACCGAAAAAAGCTATTGAAGTCACTGAATATGACTCGCCAAATAGATTTGACACCAAAAGCTAAACATCTCTACAAGCAGGCTAAACATTTTAAACGACAAGCTATTCAATTGCTTAGAAATTTTACATCTTCTAAGAAAAAGCTACAATTTGCCAAGAAACTTGTCTCTACTGCTACATATGAAGATATAGAAAAAAAAGTTAATCCTGCAACTTATCAGTTTATACTGTCCCAAGTAAACAATTTACTTGGTGTTTTATTAGTATTTATTTAAATAACATATGCACTGTACATAGGTAAACATATACAGGGTGTGTAAAAATTGGCGGAAGGGCTACACGGAGCGATGTTCTTCGTAAAATTCTAAGTCGAAAATCTTAATACGAAAATGTTGTACCATGCTTCCTATGGCCTCAGGAACCATTTAAAGAAAAAAAAAATTGGCAACATTGCATACATTGATTTGCGTTTGGACATTTTTTTATCAGCAATTTTTACTTAGGTATTTACATTTTTTGTTCGAACTGAAAGCCTTCAGTTCGTAAACATAGCTGCAAACTTTTGGGTATCGTAAAACACAAACAAGAAATAATTACGAGAAAAACAGAGATGACAGCTAAGGACAATGTTGCCATATGTATTACTGTCATTAAAATCAGTGATTTACATATTTTCAACACCAATTTTTGAAAGGAAGAACACAATATCTAGGAAAAAATACTATTCGAAATCTATTTTTATTCCAAATTGCAGCTTTTTCATTTGCAAGTATTAAATAATAACGCCTATTAAAGGACTAAATGTCAAAGCTTTGAGGACCTCTTGCAGACACAGCAAGCGTGGTACAACATTTTCGTATTAAGATTTTCGACTTAGAATTTTACGAAGAACATCGCCCCGTGTAGCCCTTCCGCCAATTTTTACACACCCTGTATATTCTATATTATTTGTAATACCGTATAGCTAGTTTGACGTTATTGGTGACACCCGTCGCAGGCATGCCCAGTCGGTAATGTGGATATCTGCCTACTCTACACTACTTATAATACTTACTATAACATCCTCTTCACTTTTACTTTTTTTTTTTTTTAATTACATACAAATAAAATCTTTAAATATAGTAGGCATTCTTCTCTCCCTAATTGGTCTGGTTGATGGTGCTTCATCTACTGGATCAGGACTGCTCTCAACTATCGGACCTTGGTTGTTGTTACTGGGTTCCTTGAAGTTTTCTACTTCCGGGTTTACTATGTTGTTATGTTCTTTCTGTGTTGCTACTCTATTTCTGATATTGACTAAACTTCTTCGGTACTGTTTTCCTTCCGCATTTATAATATATGATCTGTCTTTGAGTTTGTCTTCTACTGTCGCCGGTGACCAATTCTTGTTGCATTCTGGAGTTACTTGTACCAGTACTGGTTGTCCTATCTCTAACTCTGGCAGTGCTTTTGCACCTTTATCGTAGTGATATTTAGTGACACGTTTTTTATTTTCCAATTTCTCATGTATTGTATCAGTTACTTTTGGTTGTACATTTCTAATACTTGTTGGTATGCCAGATCGAGTCATTCTGGAATATAATCTTTGAACAGGACTTGACTCAACTTTATTAGGTATATTCCTCCAGTGCAATAAGCAGTACCATAAGTCTTCACCACTCTCATTACTTTTCTTTATGAGGCGTTTAACTGCCGATTCGGCCTTTCCATTGCCCTGAGGATGATGGGGTGAGGAAGTGGAATGTTCGAAATCCCATTTGAGTGCAAATTCTCTAAAATACTTATTAGCAAAATTCGTACCATTGTCTGAGCAGGCACGCTGAGGAATACCATGTCGACTAAAGTTCCGTTTGCACATTTCTATCACTGAAGTAGGAGTCATATCCTTCAAAATATCTAATTCGAAAAAATCCGAAAAATGATCTACTGTGACTAGAAACCGTCTTTGTTTTCCTTTATATTCGGTGATGAGTACATCCATAGACACACATTGAAAGGGATATTGTGGGATTTCATGTGATTGCATAGGCAACTTTTGTTGGGATTCCCTAAATTTGTTGCATATGTGACATTCTTGGATTTTGTTCTTAATTCCTGCACACATTCCTGGCCAAAATACATTGTCTCTTGCTAGTTTTAATGTTGCTTCGATTCCATTATGACTGATATGCAATTTTTCTATTATTAACTTTTGTAATGAGTCTGGAATTAGGAGTCGATCATTTCTAAATCCATCTTGAACTGAAAGTTCATGCTTATATTGAAAGTATTTTTTAACTTCATTTAGCACTTGATTGATATGGTTTGGCCATCCATCAGTTATTAATGTTTGAATTTTTTGAAAACAAGTATCTTCTTTGGTTTCTTTTCTGATGTTAGCGATTCTTTTTTCTTCAATATGCAGGTTTTTTATTAAATCAACTTCTTCAAAATTTTGGTATCTTTTAAATTCTACTTTGTAAATATTTTTTAACATTGTCCTCTGTTTAATTGCTTAAAGGTGCTCTTGATAAAGCATCTGCAACAATGTTTTCTTTACCTTTTACATAATGAATTTCTAAATTATATCTTTGTAATGTCATGAGCATTCTTTGCAACCTTTTCGGAGTTTTAATCAGTGGTTTTTTAAAGATATTAATCAAGGGCTTGTGATCTGTTTTAACAATTGTTTTTTGGTTGCCCACAATTAGTTGCTCAAAACGTGTACACGCGAATACTATTGCTAACAGCTCCTTCTCAATTTGAGCATAGTTCTTCTCAGTATTAGTTAAGGTTCTAGATGCGTAACCGATAACACTTTGGTCTTGAAAAGAAGCTACACCAAGGCCAAAATTGCTTGCATCGCACTCAAGAATAAGGGGCTTGTTGATATCATAATACTTGAGCGTTCCACTATTTGAAACTATCGATTTGATACTGTTAAAATCTTCTTGGTTTTTGTTAGTCCAATTCCAGGTTTCTGAGTCTGATTTCACAATTAACTTTCGTAGATCCGATAACCTACAGCTGAGGTTCGGAATGAATCTGTTAAGATAGGTTATCATACCAACAAAGCGTTGTAGAGCTTTTTTATCTTTTGGAGCCGGAAACTCTTTTATTGCTTTAATTTTGTTTTCATCTGGTTTAATACCTGTATCAGTAAGCATGTGACCATAGAATTTAACAGAATTTTGGCACAACTTAAGCTTTGATTTGTTAAGGATACAGTTATGTTTTCTTAGCCGAATAAATAGGTTTTCTAAATTGGTATTGTGATCTTTAATTGCTTCTGGTCTTGTGTTTCCACAACCATAAATGACTATGTCATCAGCTAGAATTTCAATACCTTTTAAACCATGTAGTATTTCATGCATTTTAATTTGAAAGATTTCTGGAGCCGATGAAATTCCAAAAGGCAATCGTAACCATCTAAATCTTCCAAATGGAGTCCAGAAAGTGGTTAACTTACTATTTCTTTCAGTTAACTTCACTTGCCAGAATCCTTTCTTAGTGTCCACAGTGGTAAAAACTTTTGCCTTCCCTAGCTCCGGTAAAATTTCATCGATAGTAGTAAACTGATAGTTAGGTCTTCTTAATGCTTTGTTCAAAGGTATTGGGTCTAAGCATATTCTGATACTTTCTTTTCGTTTAACAAGAAGTATATTGCTTACCCAATCTGTATGTTGCTCTTCTTTAATTATAATATGTTTGTTAACTAATCTATCTAATTCAGATTTTAAATCTTTTCTCAATGCCATTGGGATTCTTCTCGCTGTTTGTATGACTGGCTTAACCTGTTCATCAATTTCTAAGCGTGTCAATCCTGGCAGTCGACCATAACCTTTAAAAACTTCATCGTATTTATCTATAATCTTCCTGGCTTCATCTAATTCTGGTTCATAAACAACTTCAACTTCTTTACATAATTTTATGAACCCCATGGTAGTACATGCTTTCGCAGATAATAATGGGCTATGTTCTATGTCTACAACTTGGAAAGTTACATAATATTTTCTATCCTTATATTTGCATTTTAGATTTATCTCTCCTTTTACTGGAATATAAGATCCTCCTATACCTTGTAAATGATGGTTAGATTTTTGTAAAATTGGACACGGTTCCTTTAACATCTTACATAAGTAATTAAAGCCAATTAAACTTACATTTGCTCCTGTATCTAATTCACATTTCATTTTTTTCCATTCTTTCTTAACTTTTACTTTGACTTCTGCCAAAATGTTTCCTCCTGACGATGAGTTGTCAGTTATTTTGCTAATGCAGTCATAATTCTCTATCTTACTGTCTGTTTCCTCCAGTTCTTCTGAATCGTCACTAACATTTCCTGCTACTTCCTTAATCTTCTTGGGCTTTACTCTTTCAACCCTATTTTTCTTGTAATCGTTCTTTTTTTTACAAACTTTCTTAAAGTGATTTTTTCCACCACATATGCTACAGATTTTTCCATAAGCTGGACAAGATCCTTTCACAAAGGGATGATTTTCTCCACAAAATTTACACATTTTACTGTAATCTGATCTTTGCATGCGTATTTTATTAATAGACTTCGTTTCTTCATTTTCAATTCCATGTATGCATTTAGCGTTAATTTCATCAATTTTGCAAATGTTAATTGCTTGATCTAAGGTTAGATCTGCTTTTGACAATAGTCTTTTTCTAACTTCCCGATTGTTTATCCCCAGTACTATGCGATCTCGTAGCAAATCGTCCTCAAAATCTCTAAATTCGCACGTCTCTATTAATTTCTGTAATCTTCTTAAAAATTCATTGAAATTTTCATCATTCTCTTGATTGCAACTATTGAACATTGCCCGTTCATAAATGACGTTCTTTTTTACAATTAACGTATTCCTTACTGTCTCAATAACTACTTTCGTAGATGATTTTTCTTCTTCCGTTAATCTAAACCTATTATACTTGATCAGAGCAGCATCCCCAATTGCTGCAAAGAACGTTCTTACCTTCTTTTTTTCATCATCCGGTGACCATTTATCAATTCCTGACGCAATGCAGTAATCGTCCCAATTCTTTATAAAATGTTCAAAATTTATGAGTAATATCACCTTTTTCCGTTTCCAATGGAGGTGGCCAAGGTATGTTACTTTGAAAATTGTTCCCTTTTCCTGTCTTTTTTAACTGTTGATTTATTGTTTTCATAACTTCAACTTGTTGTGTGATTAAGTGAGCCAAAGCTTCATTCGACATCGCCATCGTTCACTCTTTTTCTCAATTTAATGATGAGAAAAAACTCTTTTGTTAATTTGCTTAATTTTAATGATAAGCCACGTGCACTACTTTCTAATTTTTTTAGGTTAGAACTTGGGTTTCGCACTATTTACACAGTTCAATCAAATATATCACGAATTTGATTCCTCGACACCTGACACCATGTTTTATTAGTATTTATTTAAATAACATATGCACTGTACATAGGTAATAACATATATATTCTATATTATTTGTAATACCGTATAGCTAGTTTGACGTTATTGGTGACACCCGTCGCAGGCATGCCCAGTCGGTAATGTGGATATCTGCCTACTCTACACTACTTATAATACTTACTATAACACTTGGGATTTAAAAATATACTTGTATTACGATACTTCTGTATTGTACATACTGTATGTTTGATAACAATCGATCTCTTGGGGTAAATATTTGTTTTGTTCAGAATGTTATGATTTTGTTTTGTAAAAGTAACTGTTTGCATGATGTGGATATTTTGTTATTTGATAACATCAAACAACAGATAAATATCTTGCAAAGGAAACTGCACACACATGATCCTCTTGTTCGCATATTTTATCCTGCGTTCGTGTTTATCAAATGCAAGTTTCTTACGATGCTAAATATTTTACTTGGATTCTAAAATATACTTTGTATTACGATACTTCTGTATTGTACATACTGTATGTTTGATAACAATCGATCTCTTTGGGTAAATATTTGTTGTTCAGAATGTTATGATTTTGTTTTGTAAAAGTAACTGTTTGCAACAACAGATAAATATCTTGCAAAGGAGACTGCACACACATGATCCTCTTGTTCGCATATTTTATCCTGCATTCGTGTTTATCAAATGCAAGTTTCTTACTATGCTAAATAATTTACTTTTGTTTTATTGTAGTTTTTTATGATTGGAATATTTATTTTATTTTGTTTCAATTATGTATTTTTTGCTGATCGTTAATATATATTATTTGTTCTAATACGTTTCGTTTTATTTCATTTTAATGATTTTAAATAAATATAAAATATTAATATTTTGAAATTCGCGCCTTTTTATATTAATACCGTAGCCATCTAGGGTCATTAAATATAACTACTTGCTAGTAACTAGTTAGCATTTGAAGGGAGGGCGCCACAAACAGTGTTTACCCCTTCTCCCGAGAGTGGCTATTCTATAGTCGTCCTTTTTCTATGCATTGGTGGTTGCTAGACAGGCGTTGAGTGAGCTTGTCGGTGGCTGGCAGCTTGCTGTGATTGCGAGATTTTGGGCGATCATTTGTTGCTCCAAATGTAAGGAGAAGTGCCTTAATAGTTGTTGTATGTATGTCTGATAGTTGTATCTAGAATTTAGGAGTGTTCCTAGCGAAGTAGGCAATAATTGGACTTGAGGTGGTGCTTAATTAGCGCTCGGTTGCGGCACAAGAGTGCAACGTACATAATACGCGTTCACCGAGCAAAGTGTCTTGGAAGGTGTGGGGTGCAAAGTGGTAGTGCGACAGTGAATACAGATCAGCGAAAGTACCCAAACGACGAATAAATAGTCCTACGTGGTCGAGGAGGCATGGTGTTGGGTTTACAACGACAGTCACGTACGCAAACGTAACGTGTACCCAAACCCACCATTAGTAACGCCATCTATCTGCCGGCAGCACAACTGCTATACGGGCCTACGACAACTGTCACGTTCACAGACGTGGCTTTTCCTCAAACCAACCCATAGAAACGCCATCTCGTCGCCGGCATCACAACGGTCATGTGCACCAACGACTTAATTAAGGTTATGTATTATGTTAAGACATTTCTGGTGTAACACCTGTAGTTGCTCTAAAGAACGTAGAATTTAGTTAATTGCTGAATCATACATCTTTCTTACCTAGGTTTTCATTTTCTCAGTTAGTTATTGGAGATGTTTTTTCAGTTATAGAGTGGGTGAACTTAAAATAGAAATGTTTACAGTAACATACAGTTTTTAGTTAATGTTAACCAAAATGTTTTAGCATTCAGTGCTAAAACAAAATAAGAACCTTTTGTTTAATTTTTACTCTCACTCTATAATCGAATAGAAAAATATTTAAGGTACATGATTATTAATGTATTGTATAAACTCTGTTTTATTTTTTTGCTAACATCGTGTTGGAAATAATGTTAAACTCAGTTAGAAACATTTTCGTTCTAATTGAGTTTCTTAAGGTTAGGCTTGTTGTTTATTTTGTTGAAATAAAACTCATTGTTTAAATATTACTTTTGTAAAATTTCTGCGCCAGTGTTACTGCCGCAAAAAGTATGTGTGTGGGTGGGAGTAATAAAAACTTCCACGCCCTGAGATTAAGCTTACCCACCCCACATAGCGCATCCCGGTGGTGAACCCATCGTCCATTAAGGATTTGCGGGAATAAATTAACTGGTAGGGTAAGAACTGAAAGGTGGACCCGTTGCAAATATATTATCCATTTTTAAGCTAAAATGCCGAAAGCATTTTCTACAGTTCTTCTTGCTGTACATAATCTTGTATTATAAATTTCTTTCCTGGCATCATATCTAGATTGTCTGTAGGAAAATGGTCTCATTAAATATGTTTTTAAAGCAAAACCTTCATCACCAATAGGGACGTAAGGACATATTACGTTTTGGCAGACATATTTATCTCTCTTGGGATATTCAACAGAGTATTTTTAAATATCTCGCCCATATTTGATTGTTCGAAGATACCACTGTAATTCGACTATTTAAAAACTAACCTTAAGCGACCTTCGTCGTCCGCTAATTCTAATAACAACGGATCCTCCTCTTCATCTGAAGATGTATTGGAACACATTTCTTACAAAGTATTTTATACAAATCATAAAACGTAAATATGAACCACGTGGGTTGGCTCTGGACGCGTTAACACATATCCCGTATCCTCTAAACCGCGCTGGTCTAGTCAATCCCGCGATTTCACAATTTCGCCATGAACGCGAAATTTTCGCTCCCGCTCTCGCTATATC
The DNA here is from genome assembly GCA_947652605.1 of Elmis aenea. Classification (NCBI taxonomy): domain Eukaryota; kingdom Metazoa; phylum Arthropoda; class Insecta; order Coleoptera; family Elmidae; genus Elmis; species Elmis aenea. The sequence continues at coordinate 43,409,512 of OX393577.1, forward strand.
GCGTTGGTCCTTAACCCTTGTGTGAATACCACCTCTGTACTTCATATACCGTAACCCACTGGTCTGGCTGGACCAGTAATGTTATATGGACTAAATAGCGTGATTCGGGTAGATAATTGCTGGTAAAAAACCTTTCCTTTCTTTTTTTATTGTATTTTACTGTTTAATTGGAATAGGACAATACATTTTATTGTTTAATTTTTATAGTAAATTATTTATTTCAAGTTTTCTAATTGATGCACGTAAAACATTTATTATACGCACGCGAGTGTTCAATACAAACTGGCTTCGTACATTCTGAACATAGAAGCCGAGTTTAAGGAAACACTTTGTTGTTTTTATGGCATGTCTTCTCAAAAACAGCAGTTCCACTTGGTCCTGAGTTAGAATTAGCCAAATATCGGTAATGGCTGCGGCCTTATCAGTCTCCGCGCGAAATGCTCGAGTAGCTACGTTATCAAATCTAATATAACAAGAAATAGACCTAAAGCGAGAGAGAGATATCGTAGCACGAAAAATTGGAAGGTTATTTGGCTTCCACAGTTCACTGGTATGCTGAAAATTATTGTGGCTAACGCCTGCTGCAATGAGTATAGTCAGGTACCCATCAAGTTCTACGTCGGACAATAACTTCCAAACTTTGTTTTTTTCTGCGGATTCTCGGTATTGTATTTGGTCACCGTTTCAATTGCCTTCCGATTTGTCTCTTTAAAAATTATAAATGCCATGTTGCTGGTAAAAAAAACTTTCGAAACACGTCTACTGGAATTGAGTTTCTGTCAACTAGCCCACATCTTGACTGCCGCAGAATATTATGTATGCGTTGTCGACTTGGAGGTTCTGCTTTGTGCCACTTAGTGCCATCTTTTCCAACGAAGTACGAATCGTTGGTATCTATTTCTTCAATCATCATTGTAACTTGTGGCTGATCAATTGGTTCGTTGGCAGCTGAAACATCGTCATCATCACTATCGATAGGATCTTCCGCTTCAATCAACAATTTAGGTTCTATGTCGGACGCATCATCCTCATTAGGTAAGTAATCCGAATCATCATAATTATCATTGCCTTGAAATGAATTGTTTATAGCTTCATCATCGCCACGATCACGTTTACGTTCCAAATAACTGGCAATTGCATTTGCTAATCTTTGGTAAAAGCCGTCTTTTTGATTTGGACGTAAATTACGAGGTCGTGTTGCCCAAACTTCATCAACTTCTTCCCTTTCCATTTCTAAAAACCAATCCGAAAAAACAGCAAACACAAAAAAAAACTGAAAGTAAACTGAAAAACACACCACGCTAAAAATAAAAGCACTACACAAATCTTCAACAAACGGTGTACTTTTATTTCATTGCTGTTGCTGTCAAAAAATTGACCGAATAACACAACGTATACTAAAATGTACCGAAATGCACCGGAGTAAGACGAGAATAAACAAAAATGCATTAACAACCCAAAACTAATAAATAATGTCACTAAAACAATCGAAAAAAAATATAATGAGAGAGAAAATTTGAAGAATCGTATACAAAATATATATTGGTCCAGCCAGACCAGTGGAGTACAGCTTAGGAGCTTAGGACTACAAACCTTGTATGTCTAACTCTTCAAACCGGCAATTTTTTAAATTAATTTTTTTGTTTCGGAATACATTAAAACATGTTCGTGGAGGATATCATGAAATATGAGGTCCTTACGAGATTTTTTTCTATGAGAAAAATACATTCAAACTTTAAATTGGTCCAGCCAGACCATGGTGTGCACATAAGGGGTTAATAAAGAGTCAAATAACATCCGCACAAACAAATTGAAATCTAATAATGAATAAAAGATGTAATGGCACGCACATCCACTTGCTATAGTTTATACCTTTTAAATATTTTTAAAGTTTTTGCCAACATTATCGATTTTCAGTAAAAAGTGGTTTTAGTGATTTTGGCAACATGGCAAATCTTCGTTGTTATTACAGATTTTTAAATATAGTGAAATCTGTTCATTCGCAGTTCTTTCTGAGGCATATACGGACCATAACTGAATCGGACGAATGTAGGATGATTTTACATTGGAATAATCCTTTCGCAACCACAAATCTGAGGAGCGATGATAGCAAACCTGAAAATGAAAGAAATTACTGTTTAAAAGAAGTCACCTTCCAGGTAACTCCATTCTTGTCAAGCACGACTTTTTGTCCCTTTTCCAGCGATTCACTAGTACTCGATTTAGCAAAGACCTTGTCCAATATTGTCTGTTTCTGTACATGTGCTGGATGACTTTTCGTAAAAAATATTTGATTTTTAAACGACCATGGGAGCATTATTTGCAGAAAAATGTGACAAATATTGGATTTCACGAATATAAAGGTTCCACTGTATGTTGTATGCTTTAGCCTCATCTAAATTTTTTGGGCGTCAATAAAATATTGATATTTTGCCAGTTTGACAGTTAAAGTTAACATTTGTATTTGGGTACAGTTTAATTGGAAATTGTTTAAAAATATTTCTGCATTAAGGCAAACACTTTGTGCGTTAAAGGAATAATTTGTTCGTTAAAAAATAAATGTAAAACATTACATTGAGAAATTTTTTATTTGTAGGGTGCGCTAATATAAATTTTTTGTGCATTAAAGTAGTAAAAGTGCAAGTTAATAAATAAAATTTGTTCCTCGTTTGATGACAGCCGAGCAGAAGGAACACAGAGTGACTGCTTGCCAGGATCTCCTTCAATTAGCCAACGTTGACGAAACACTCATACAAAGGAACATCACAGGTGACGAAAGTTGGGTTTACGGCTTCGACATTAAAACAAAAGTCCAATCATCACAGTGGGTTGAATCAGGTTCTCCACGCCCAAAAAAAGCACGACAGTCTCGAATGAGAAGGTAATGCTCACAGTTTTTTTTTCGATTTTGATGGCGTTGTGCAACGTAGTTTTGCATGTTTTACAGTATCGGGACACTAACAGCGGTATGCACAGTCGTTTGCCGGAGGAGTCTCCGGCGGTGCGCCGACAGTTTGCGTTGCACGTCGTTCGCCGGCAGCTCCTCCGGCGCACCGCCGCACACTGGGATGCCTTATCTGGCTGGCCAAAATTATGTTTGTTATTTAATTGATTCAAATCATGCGTATTTTCTAAGTCAAATATTAAAAACCATATTTTTAGTCAAAACAATAGTTTTTATTGGCATGATATACAGGGTGGTCCACAAAAAAGGGCCACTTTTGGGATCTCGTAAACGGCAAGAGCTACAAAGAAGTTTAAATTAGACAAATTGTTCTCATTTCTGAGACCTATTCAGTGATGTTTTAATGTATTTAAAAAGTTCCATGAAACCCTAGATAATAAACAAAAATTATAAATTGACACTTTTTTTTAAATGTTTTATAAGTCGGTTATACTTGGTGGTACAAAAATATTTTTGGAAAAAAAAAATTGTATATTTTTTTACACTCTGTAAAATGAAGACATTTGTTTAAATTTTGTTTAAATTCAGGGCACTCTATAGCCTCATAGGGTCTTTTAAATGAATTTAATTTTTTTTGAACCTAAATATCAAAATAAATACATTAAACCTTATAATATTAAAAAGAGGAAAAAAAAGCTTTGTCATGAGGCCATAGCCAACTATGGTTACTACTTAAAAAATGCAAGTTTGTAATTTATCTAAGAATTTAAACAATACTAAAACAAATGAATGTTTTTATTTACGGTGCGTAAAAAAATCTACAACTTTTTCCCCAAAAATATTTTTGTACCATCAAGTATAAAGGTCCACACACACCGGTGCGATCTCGACGCGGTCGCGGGCGTGGGCGCGGTCACGATAATTGGTAACCAAGGTTACTTATTATCGTGACCGCGCCCGCGACCGCGTCGAAATCGCGCCGGTGTGTGTTGACCTTAACCAAGTTATAAACGATTTAAAAAAATGCCCATTTTGATTATTGCTTACTATCTAGCGTGCCATGGAACTTTTTAAAACATTAAAGCATCATTGAATAGGTTTCAGAAAGGGGAGCAATTTGTCTAATTTAAACTTTTTTGTAGCTCTTACCCTTTACGAAATCCCAATAGTGGCCCTTCTATGTGGACTACCCTGTACAGTGTACAGGGTGCCCAATTTTTAAGCGAATGTATGGGTAACTTTTTTATTATTAAATATACAGAACCTCTAAATTTACAAATCTGTGCAGAATTTAGAAATAAAGCTGATGCCACCTTAAAAATTTACCTATGTTCTCAACTTACTAAAATATTTCTAAAAAAACTGAAGAACTGCGCTCACCCGACTCCTCAAATATCTTTAATGAAGTTTTTTTTTTTATAAAGATATTTTCTTTTTTATGAGCTGCCACCCATTTAAGTTTAATCTATGATTTTATAGAGGAAAATTTATTTTTTACTTTTTTTTCTCTTCTGAAAAACATGCACTACTTAATAAATACTTTTTTGCTAACTTTAATTGTTTGCTGATATTTGTGGTATTCTTATGTTTCATATCCTTATTCTAGTAATTTTTTTGTTTTTCGTGATGCTGAAAGCAGAAAAAAAACATTTTATATCAAAAATAAACCATGACCCATAAAAATGACATTTATGACTATAAGAATTCATCTGGCCTAATACAAGTAAAACGTAGCGAATCCGGGGCAACTTTTTTTATTTTTCTAAACTTAAAACCTTCGTTATTATATGCATCTAAAAAAAAATATCGGGACGCGCCCTAAAATATAACAAAAACCTTCGTTTCTTTAAAAATCGGAAAAAAATTTACGAAAAATAACAATTTTTTTGAAATGGAACTTTTAGTATTGTCAAATTACTATAACTTCATTAATATACCTTAAAAATATTATCACGTGCCTACTTCGGAACAATCCATAGTTTAAAACTGTTGAACACGTCTTTAAAAAATTTGGTTGTACATTTAAAAGAAACACGTTCACGTTCGAAGACAACCAATAATCGCACTATTTAAGACATTTGAATTTTAATTCACTGGAGTGGACTAAAGATGGCGTAAAAAAGTGAAAAAAATATGGCCCACTGTTCTTTGACTATTTATTTTTTATAATTAGCTATTATTATGCACATCATTGTATGTACACAACGGTAATAAACTATAATTGACAAATAACTTGCAATGAATGTTTTACTGGAAATTATAAGAACATTTAAACAACTCTTATTGATAAAGAAAAATTAAGATTTTGGGTAATGACACATTTCTAGGGACCAACAAAGATCTTATTCCTTTGTTAAGTAGTTAGAGAGGTAATTAATATGGGAAACCTTATTACTCACTATTTCCTTTTATCAAATATTGCGTTTAAAATGAATTTTGCTTTAAAGTTGTAAAAACTGTCGGTCATTTGCCGCATGCTAAATACTGAAGCAAAGTTGTATCACGTTATCAAATTGGCTAATTGCGATTCTGCGCGTGCTAGTGATATGTTTTCATGTACGCTAGTCCAACGCTTCGCCGGGGATCTCTCCGGCCAGCGGCTCGCCGAAATTTGTCTCTGCAACCAAAGTGTCTGGCGGGCGATTGGCGCATCGCTGACTGAAGGTTTCTTCGGAGAGTCGTCCAGCGAACGACTGTGCATATCACTGTAAGACTCTAATCTAATAACTAGAAGCTCGTAAATTTAAAAAAGAGCTTCTTGTAAATTAAACTCTGAAAAAGGGTTGGAACGAATGTTACAAACGTTTTTATGTACATCCAGTCATATATTCGGACAAGATGAGACAGCAGGTAATAAAGGTGCTTAGTACCTAAAACATAGTAGGAAAAGCTAATATTTTTTAGTTTTGTATTGCATAACTTACGGTTGATATAAGTGGTAAATTAAGTGTAAAAAATCCATATGCACTAAACTTTATATCGTTGCAGCTGACTACTTGGAGCATATCACTGATAGACTCTTTTATTTGGTAGTTTATTGATCTATCGTATATTTGTGATAGATCCGCTTTGCTGATTTTAGCCTGAAAATATTCTTTAACGGGTATTCGAATGTCATCTTATGCTTTTGGTTGAGTGCAAAATAAGAAAATTGCAACATAAACATTTACAGAGGATGGTCAAATTTATTACACTCACCGAGTTGATCATTTTGTTGTTTGTGGGTAAATAAACAATAATATGCAAAATGACATTATACAGAAAAATATTAAAACAAATTAGTTTCTAATAGTAATAACACTAATTAAAATAAAATAAAGTTATGTCTTGGTGTGCAGAAACAAAACATTTGGTATAGTTGAAAATAATTAACGGTCATTGTTAAAAGGGGATATGTTACATTTTGGCCAAAATGAAGTTTTCAGTATTTTTCATATTTAGGTACGGAGATGAATAGTCAATATTAAAACAGGATATGTCTTATACACGTATATGGACTTATTGGGTTTTAAAATGTTTGGTCGTTGTTAAAAGGGGATATGTAACACATATAATATGATGTTGTATTTGTTGCATATCCCCTTTTAATAATGACCGATTTAATTTTAGGTTATGCTTTGCCCACTTTTATGTTCACCTTCAGTAGAATATTTTCCGCTGTATTAATTAATTGAAATGCCTTTATTTTATACCTTAAGGTATCAAATCGCCTGTTATTACGATTTGATACATTTTAGTTACAATGTTGTAGCTGGCTCAATGTGAGAGCACCCCCAACATAAACAAACTATGCCAACTCATTACCATATAAGGCAATACTTCGAATCCTTCTCGAAGAGTCTAATATAAACATAAGCTTAGGTATAAAAGCCAATTTCTTGTAATGTATCATTGAGTTACAATATATATCTATTGCCAGTTTAAGTTCTTTTTTCTGATAGTGATAAGTTGTAATTCCCGATTATTGAGCAATCCGGCGGAATCAACGGCAAAAAATTAACTTGCGGTTACAATTTTAAACACATTTTTTATACGGTGTGTATAAAAAGTAACGTAACGGATCAATATTTCGTCTTGTGACAACTTTACATAAAAAATTCAAATAAAAGTTGTTTGTGGTCATTTGCTACATAACCTTAAATTATTTTCAACTATACACAGTGTTTTGTTTTTGTGCACCGCTACATCACTTTGTTTTTTAACCTCTTAAGCGCTTATGACGTATATATTCGTCATCTGAATTTTGGTTAGTTTGCGCGTATGACGGATATATTCGCGTTGTACAAGTTCGTGTGTATCTCTATGAATAATGATATTTCACAACTTGGCTTTGTCAGAGCGAATTCCTTTGAAACTTTGTAAGACAATAGTGTCAGAGTGATTTTTGACTAAGGTTATAATTTTAAAATAATACACAGGGTGTTTCTTATGCCCGGTCCATTTAGTCAAACTTTAAACATGAGTAGGGGAAAGAAGGGTAATATCGGACAGCGGGTAATATCGGACAAGTGGTTTTTCGGGCACTTGCCCTGCACAGAGACACGTATCGCGATATTGGCTGTTGACAGCAACTAGTAGAAGAAAAACGCACACTACATTAGAATGCGTCGTTTCCGTGTGTCAAAGCAATAGAGTTTTTTCTGTTTAGAGAGTGTTTTTTCGTGGACGATGCTAAGTTTGGAGTGCTGATTCTGCTTAAACGTATAAGTACAATCACTTTTTAAGTGTATTGGTAGCAACAAGAAATAATTTTTTCCGACGACCACTATGTAAAGCGAGTAATTTCGCACGACTTACTACAACTGAAAATGACAAATTGCGCATGACACTGGAAATTGTGTGCAAAATGCACTTTGCACACAATTTCCTGCACTTTGCACACAATTTCCGCTACTTTACACACGCTAAACGCGCTGTCAAGCAAATCTAACCTCACAAGTGTCAAGTGTCACCAACGTCAAAAAAATGTTATTTTCACAACTTTTTTGCAGAATTAATGATTATTTGTCTAACTGGTCGTCGGAAAAGCATAGTGTACAACACGTGCTGAAAGAATATTTCACACTCGCATGACTGAGCCACTCGCCTGACGGCTCGTGGCTCAACTGTCATACTCGTGTGAAATATTCAACTTTCAGCACTAGTTGTACAATATACTATTTTAATGTATTACGCTGTATGTATTAATCTGATCAGGCCTGGACAGTAATAAAAACTTGTTTGGATAACCAAAAATATGTAATTTTCTAAACATTAAATCATGTCCGATATAACCCTCCAACATTTTTGAATGGGCAAAAAGTAAGGTCTTTTTCGATTGCCTAAAAATGGTAAAAAAATTTCCCCTAGGGCTAATTGCTTTTATGGGTGTTTGTACAACATATCTAAATGCTTTGATGAGTAGTATGGTCAAATTAAGCCTTTAACAAATTCACAAATAGTGAAAAAGCTTAACCGTCCGATATAACCCGACCTTCCCCTAAGTCAGTTTTTTTAAATTGAACACCCTAATTATTTTCAAAAGCTATATTAAAGGTCAATTATGTCTAAAATCAGTATCTTTCAAGTTATTGAGGTTTTCTTGATAATTTACAGATGGAAACACAATATTTAACCATTTGTATTTCTTTTAAAATTAATTAAAGACCCAATGCAAAATGCAGTCAAAAGATGAAAATAGAGTTGTGTTTGACATTCAAAACAAATTTTCGAAATATTTCCAAAGCCTACTAGTTTTAAGTTTATTATTGTATCCGTAAATTATTAAGAAAACCGCAATAACTCGAGAAATACTGATTTTAGACATAATTGAGCTCTTATAGTTATTGAAGGTAATAATATTATCAATAAGAAAATGTACAAATATTTACATAGGATGTTCCATTAAAAAAAAAAAAACTGACTATTCGTGTTTGAAGTTTGATTAAATGGACCGAGTATAAGGAACTACCCGTGTATTATTTTAAATTTTAACTAGTCAAAAATCACTATGACACTATGGTCCTACAAAGTTTCAAAGGAATTCGTTCTGACAGCCAAGTTGTGAAATATCATTATTTTTTTAGACTCCTGTTTCTGTCGATATTTTTATAAAAACTTAACTTAAAAACTACTGAATTTAGATACATAAAACCTATATGTTTTTGAAAGAGAATTTAATTTGACATCTACAAATTATAAAATATGCTGGGTGTTCTATTTAAAAAAACAAAGTGACGTATCAGTGCGCAAAAACAAAACACTGTACAGGGTGGACTATTTTCGATGCCCATACAGGGTATCTCGGTTATTAACAGAGATAAAAAAAAAACTAAGTACGTAGTCTCGATTTATTTTTTCGATAGAAATTCATTGCCGTTAACAGATTTTTGATATCTTTTTTAATTTTCGAAATACAGGGTGAGTCACGACGGACGCGTCGGAGTTTTATGGCGAAACGGTTTATATTTTCCAATTTCTGTCACTGTTAGACTATGTAAGTCAATAAGGGCTACATTTTAAAAATATTTTCAAATATACAGGGTGCTCCAAAAAAGAGTGCCATATCAAAGTTATACTTTTTCTTATGGAACACCCTGTATATTTTTACATTTTTGGATTCCTCTTTAAAGTTAATTCAAAAAATGTATAAGGTTATATGGGTCTAAAGGCAACCGTTCTCGTGAAAATTGCATTTTCATGAAAATACAGTATTTTCAAAAAATTTCAACATTTGAAAACTTTGACAAGTCTGAAGAAATTCGCTTGGAGATAAGATTGACAATAGATTATGTAACACTTTGCACCACCTACATTTTTAAAATATTGTACAGGGCGTTTTTTACGCTTGGTCAAACTTGTGAAACTTTAAACATCGATAACTCATTTTTTTTTAAATACAACACCCTATATTTTTTTACACCGTCTTATAGAAAATTTAATTCTCTTTCGAAAATATTAAGACTGTTTTTCACCTAAAATTGATATTTTCCGAGATATCGCGATTTTATTGTTAATTATTAGGGCAAAGTAATATTTTCAAGTAGGCTATGAAGGTAGACAGCGGTAATTTGAAACAATTGAAAGGAAAAACAAGAAACTTATAATTTTGTCGTTTGCCTACACATTTTTGACATTTTTTTATAAGAAAGTTGTAGATTTACCATTTTTACGTTTAAATATAGGTTTCTCATCAGAGCCACAATATTTTTCATATAGTTGAGTTTGATCGTTTGCCAAGTCCTAAAAACTGATTGATAATGTATTAGGTACGAGAACGGAACGCTGATTAAAAAAAAAAGTAATACTGACTTGTTTAATTTTACATTTAAAAGAAAAAAACATGGTTGGTACTGTTTTCGGTAGTGTCGTAGTATCGTATCGTAAACAGACAAAAAATGGTTTATAGGATTTAGTAATTATCTTCTGGTCCAATAAATAAATGCATAAATAATTTTAAAAAATCCCTATTTAAACGTAAGGATGGTAAAACTACAACTTTCCTATAAAAATATGTCAAAATTGTGTAGTCAAACGATAAAAGAGCCAAAAATGGCGTTGGCTATATTTCGAGTATTAAAAAAGACATCAAAAGTGTTAAATATCTCGCATAAACGAAAAGATACAGAAAAACATTAAAGACATTTTTGGCATGGTTTTTGGTCTTTAATAAGTTGGTGATGTTCAATTTTTTTTTACTCATATAAGTAGCGATTTATTACACCTAACTTTTTTATTTTAAATAGCAACTATATACGTTACTTTTTGTACACACTTTATATATGATTACCGAAAAATGAAAGAAATACACACTAGATGGACACAATTATACATTTTTTTATGTTTGGGTGACCTAAATATTCTTAGGTCATTAGTTGCTTAATTCAAAATTATTTACTATATCGAGTGTTTTGATATTTTACATCGAAAATCCCGTATATTTTTAGTATTTTGAATTACAAATAAAAATTATCCCAAAAATGTGTATTTGTTTACCTAAATTAAATCTTGAATGATAACAGAATTGAAACAAAGTTACCTCTAAAACAATTTCTTAAGTCTGTACATTCTGTGTTGATCGAGAGATAATCCGGGGAGCTTTTTTGGAATGCTCGAAATAATTAGAACAAAATTAATAACCCTTACCTGTTTTTCGACCAAACCAGCAGAAAAGGCCGTACCGAAAATTCTTAAAAAGTAATAAAAGCACCAAGCAACAGAAGCGTATTTTGCAAACGTCATGTTGTAGCCAGGAGATAATGCCATATTTCGATAAACACCGAATGCCATAAAATATAAATTGAGGAGTGCATTCAATGTGCCAAAAATGGTATTTGAAAATAACGTCATTTCATGTAATTTGTTAACTTGCTCAACAATGTCGTATAACAGATTTTGTACTCGTTTCATGTCGATAAGAACATTTGTCAGCAATTTTGTTTGAAAACTGCCAAATATTTTTATAGTAATGGAACCTTTCGTGTCCACCTGAAGCATCCAACTGGGGTTATAATTACGTTTCCACTTTAGTTCCATCATGTGTTTTATATCTGCAAATTTATAAGTTATTGAAAAGTTCTATAAAAATTGAAGAATTTGTTTAGCCGTTACTTTGTGGTATTAAGACATATTAATTGAAATAAAACACTATTACTTTGTTTAACCACTTTAATTTTGAGTTTTTCGTTTATTTCTATAAAAATTCATTACGAAACAGCGCTGTAATAAATAATGTATAAAATACAATAATGGGAACTGATTTTATGTAAGTTGATTTATCTTAAATTGTCTTGATACTTATACAAACAATTAATATGTGTATATTCGATGTATTTGGTTTATACAGGGTGTTTATTATATATTGCAAAACACTTTGAGAGGTAATTCCTTATCGAAAATTAAGGGGGGGGCTTTTATATACACCCTCCTAAAGAGGGGCTGAAAAGTGCTGTTTTTTTTTTATCAGAACTCTTTGAAGGTTCGAAATTTTGCAATTAAAAAAAATTACTTTAAAAGCTTGACTTGTTTAGAAAATTTTTTATTATCTAACTTTTTCTGCAAAACCGTTAGTTTTTGAGTTAAAAATAAAATAAGTAAACATGAACCATTGAATATCCTAAAATAAAACGATTCATTTAGGTGGTTACCATGGTTTGTTAATGTTCATGTTGAGTAGAATTGACAGGTGTTTTCGTGTTGTCATCTCTTAAACTACAAAATAAATTAAACCCTGCTAGTAACAAATACCGACTTAATTGCAGCATCATAACAACTTCAAAGTCAGTTAGACCTCCACCAACATCGGTTCAGCCTTATTTCGCTTTGCAGCAGTTGGGAGTAGGGATTGGAAAACCGGTTAACCGATAACCGGTTAACCGGAGCCTTTTTTCGATAACCGATAACTGGTTATTACGTCTCGGCTAACCGGTTTATCGGTTTTTTTGCTATTTTCATTTAAATTTGGCACCAAGTTTTAATCTTTTAAGATTAGTTACCCAGTAAGCATAAATACTTCGATTTTGACTTTAGTAACTTATATTTTTTAGTATTCGTTTGTACATTTTGCACAAACAGGTTGGCAGAACTGGTACAGCAGTGAAGTGTGCATCTAATAATTAAAAGTGCAAATCCTTTTAACCAAGTATGCAGTATTATGTTTTATTTGAGGATGTGGCTATTTATACATACAGTATGTATGAATAATTGACTACATACATACTTTTTTTTAAATAATTGAGATAAACCAATGAAACTAAGAAATAGTTTTTCTTAAAAAAAACTCTTATCTAACCGTTAACCTGATTTAATAAATATATATAAATAAAAAGTTGGGCCTTAGAAATAAGTTTATTATGTATAAATAGCCAATTATTCATGCATACTGTATGTATAAATAGTCACATCCTTTATTTGAAAGTGTCTTAGTGATGTTGGATTTAATCAGTAAATAATATGGGTTGGGGAATGTGTTCTTAATTTTTTTTTATACAACAGGTCAGTATACCACGGTACAGAAAATGAGAGAAAAACAAATACTTACCGTTGTGAGCATTAGCAGGTGTTATATTTGTTAGCTGCTTGTTTATTTCTTCAATAATTTCATTAAACTGTTTAAATCTCACGTAGATAAAATAACAAAGAACGTCAAAATGTATTTCGTAAAATATTCCACCAAAAGTAATCAAGTTGTATGTAAACATAATTGCTGGCGATTTTACAACGAAATAAAATGCTTGTATAAGTATGCAAATGACTAAATATATTGATACTGTACTCCAAAGAATTTGCTGTTGTTTTACTACTGAAGATCTTAGGTGCAACAAGCAGTCGATGGCATTTAAAGACTTAAAAATTGGTTTCATATGTTTCCTCATCTTTATAATAACATCTATTCTGGGTATTAAATTCAGAAAAACAGAAAATATCATATTTATGCACTTTAAAAATGCAGATCTGAAATGTTTTCCAAAAAGCTAAAAAGATTCAATGTAGTAAGAATTGAGTGTCATACGCTTAAGCGGTATTCAACAGCTACGGTCATTTTATTTGTATATGAGGGTATCAGAACTAAAGTGGTAAAACGTACCTATAGGTATGTTTTAAAACAGAAAATTAAAATTTTAATGTTTGCCGAGACTTTCCTTTTTTTTTGTGTCGTGTTAGAATATACGATTAGATTATTTTCTTAGAAAAATTTATTAATTAATCTTTGTTACAATTTAAAAAATCCAAGCTGGCATTGGTGGAAAAAACTTTACTTTAAATAACATTTGTAAAAATGATTAATAATAAATATACAGGGTGCACCACGTCCCTGAGATTAATCGATAGCTCCTTTATTAATGAAAATATCAAAAAATATTTACTACAAATATTATGCGAACCTAATTTCTACATAACCTAAAATTATTTTCAAATTTACAGTGTGTTTTGTTTGAGCGGCACATATGAAAATGTGATTTTTTTAAATGGAACACTGTATATTTTTACATTTTTGGATTCCTCTTAAAATGTACTTGAAAATGTATATCAGGTTATATGGGTATGCATTTTTATGAAATTTTTGAGCAATACAGCACTTTAAATTTTTTAAACATTTAAGTTATTTAATTGGGCAGTAAAATTTCGTTTAAAAATTAGAATGACAATAGATTAATTAACACTTTGCGCTTGCTAAATTTTAAAAATATTATACAGGGTGTTTTTTACGCTTGGTCAAACTTGTGAACTTTAAACATCGATAAGTAATTTTTCTTAAATACAACACTCTCTATATTTTTACATTTTCTTGTAGAGAATTCAATTGTTTTTCGAAATTATTAAGCATGTCCTATACCTAAAAATGACATTTTTCGAGCGAACTCGATTTTTATTAGTATTACTAAGGCAATTGAAATATTTTAAAGTCGACGGAGGGAGGTAAGAAGTAATGTTTTAAAGAATTTTGAAACAAATGGTTATTTTGGTAGTTACTTATGTCGTTTGACTTAAACTATAAAATTTCTGACAAAAATTGCTTTTTTTTAATCGGAAAACCGTTTATTAATAAATTCAGATAGTGTAGTTTGACAGTTTTGTATATTAAGTATTAAGTAAAACATTTTAATTATACAATTTGTACGAGTAAGATACATTTCTCCACAGAAGAAATGATCGATATGATTTTTATCATAGGTAAATGTCGACGTCATCCACGCGAATTGGCATTTAAAAAATCTAAAGAGAAATCCAAAAATGTTAAAATATACAGGGTTTCCATTTAAAAAAATCAAATTTTCATATGTGCCGCTCAAGCAAAACACCCTGTATATTTGAAAATAATTTTAGGTTATGTAGAAAATAGGCTCGCACAATATTTGTTTTAGATATTTTCATTAATAAAGGAGCTATTGAAGAATGTCAGGGTCGTGTTGCACCCTATATACACATAAAAAGTCAAATTTAAAATTTTTCTGTACTGTTTCAGTGGGATATATTGTTCGACAATAAACACTCTTTTATTATAATTTATATAGAAAAATTGACCTTAAGGAAATGGATACTTTTATAATACCGTTGCTACATTTGTGTTATACTTACATTGACAGGTTGGAGTAGTAAATACGGAAAATAAATTAGAAAAAATATCGTTATAATTAAGTATATAACAGTAAACCCGGTAGATATCCAACTGAATGTTGGTATATTAGCTTTAATTCGTGTTGTGGTTACTCCCGAAATTGTAGCAATTATTAAAAATGGTTGGAATATTTCTGAAACGGTTTTCGACATTGCTCTAGTTTATTTTCTTGTTGCACAATCCTAAAGGTTTGTTTTATGGCTATTTATATGTCGAATTTGTAGTACTTAAAAAAATAAGGATAATAATTTAATAGACATTAAGCTAAACAATTTCGTTAATGGAAATGTCAGTTTCAGAAATAATTAAATCGATATCACGTTCGTTATAAGTATAGAAGCCATATTTTGTGTGGGACAAAGCGGGTCACCTTAGATTAGATATTTAAAAAAACAGAAAAAGTTTTATTTGATATAATTAAACAACGTTGTATAGATAATGTAAGTTTATGTACGAGGGCGTTTTTTATGTAGTCTACCTAACACCATAAACGGAGCACGTAGGATAACCCATAAAAATAATTTTTACTTTTTCTTACTATTACTATTAACACACCTTTTTTTTTTAAATTAAACTGTTTTCTTCCCGAGATCTGCCCTAGAGCAATAATCGGTTGATTTAAACATTTTGCAAACGAGTGGTTAGTAAACTTGCATTAAAGCCTGACATTTTGGCATTTGTTTATATCAGCGCGGTGCATAATAATGTAATTAAATGGTTACTTTTGTAAAAAGTATTGAATATCTCAACTACGGGGTTTAGGCATAGGACATCCCCATAAAAATTGAAAAGGAGAAAACAAGCTATCGAATAGCGGAATAAAATATGGGTGGTTAAATTTGAAAAAATGAGTTATGTCAATTTAAAGTTTGGAAAGTGTGGCCTTTTTTTTGTAAACACCCTGTTCACTAAATTTAAGTTTCTTATTATCAAAATATTGCTCTTTAACCGGACTAACATTACTGCTAAAACTTATTTGTTAACTTCAAAAAACGAGGTCGATACGATTTTTTAAAGTGAAGCTTGCTTATGTAACATTTTTCGGGAAAAAAAAATTAATGAAAGTTGGCAACACTGACACAAAATCAAAAAGTGAACAGACATTAATGTAAAGGTTAAAAAAGACATCGGAAAATCTAAAAATATAGTGTGCTCTATTTAAAAAAATCTTTGTTTTTGTTGTAGCGCAAAAATGGGACACCCTGTATAGCTGAAAATAATTTTACGACGTAGATCTTTTCAAACCAATAATTTTATGTACTTATTTAAGTTTTTTTTCTATCTCCTACAGGCGGGGCGCTAAGAAAGTTCGACGCACTGTTTGCAGGGCCCTGTATATGGTTTGTTGATGGTTAAATCACAATTGAAGTCGCTATAGTCTTGGGCCCATTTTGTAGAACAGACTGTATACAGGCTATAACTTTGTAATTAAAAAAAAAAAAAACTATAAACTTTATATTTCTGTAACCTGTGGAAAATTCTCTATCAAATGACGTTCAAATGTTTTTTATACGATGAAATATGCCAGACTGACGATAATAATCATAATAATAATAATAATAATTTATTTGTCTTTTTGATCATACATAAATGGTATAAAACATGTCAATAAACACAACATTAAGTACAAAAGTACCCAACGAACAAGAAAGACAACATAGGACATTTAAATGTAACATTCCCTTTTCTGAATTAGATTATCACACAAGAATTCTTTAATGTTGTAGTAAGCCTTCGAAATCAGCAGTTTTTTTACTTCTTTTTTAAATGCTAAAAGATCTAGCTTAGTGAATTTATTGGGCAGTGTATTAAATAGCTTGGTACCCACATAGTTAGGAGAAGATTCAATTTTTTTAAGCCTATGAGTTATCGTCTGTAGCATTAGCGCATTTCGGGTTGAGTAATTGTGATATTTGTTATTCTTGTCTAGGCTAGATTGGTTGCGCTTGACGTACATTAAGCATTTTAACATGAATATACACGGAAATGTAAGAATTCCGTATTTGGTAAAATAACTTTTGCAGCTGTCCCTGTGTTTTATATTGAACAATAACCGAAGAATTCTCTTTTGTGCAATGAGAATTCTTGAGTTGTTCACACAGTTTCCCCATAATATAACATTATAGGACAGATGACAGTATACCATGGAGTAGTAAACATTTATGAGGCTGTCCAAGGGTAGAGTGTCCTTCAGACGTAGTATCGCGTAGTAACCCATATTAATTTTTGATGCTACGTGGTTCAAATGTAAACTCCAGTTCAAGTTTCCGTCTATGTAGGTACCAAGAAATCTAGTTGACTGTTCACACTTAAGTGACGCCGCTGAAATCGAAGGCCTACTAGCAA
The DNA here is from genome assembly GCA_947652605.1 of Elmis aenea. NCBI lineage: Eukaryota > Metazoa > Arthropoda > Insecta > Coleoptera > Elmidae > Elmis > Elmis aenea. The sequence goes on from OX393577.1 coordinate 43,426,860, forward strand.
CCAATTTAAAGTTAACGTATACAGTTTTTTCCACGTTTAGTATTAAGCTATTTCTAGAGCAATAATTATTAAAAGCATCTACAACCATTTTAACTGAGACTTGGAGCTCCTCAGAAGTCCAACCTGAGACCACTATGGACGTATCATCAGCAAAAGTTATGACTGAACTATCGGTAATGCTTTCCGGCATTTCATTTATGAACAATAAAAATAATAGTGGTCCAAGGATTATATGACACCTTGTAAGTAAAGTATCGATTGCAAACATTGCAGTATGAACTCCAAGATTTCTCCTATCCATAGTCTAAATTTTAGTGTTTTCGCTTTAAAAATGGCAGCGGTAAATAATATTAAATTTAAAAAGTCCAAAATTAAAAAAACAAAACAAAAAAAAAAAAAAACTACTGCACTAAGTATAGAGGAATGCTATCAAAAGTCCATCTAAAATAACGTGTTTAATCCATAAATGCAACAAAAAATAAACCATTGTATTTTAAATATGAAAGTAAATGTCAACTTCCGGTATTTCCGAAAGGGCCGCCATCTTGAAAATATTTTCATTTAACAGATTATGTGCCATTATGGCCATAACCAAAATTTCAGATCATTGCCTTTTTTTCATTCTCCATTTGTTCCTAATGCTGCACGGTTACAATCAACCACGGTGTATAAACAGAAAAGGCAGTAGCTATAAACAGAATATAGTTTTTTTTTTTGTAAATTAATTCAGAAAATTTTTAAAAATATGTAGGTAGAAAAACGAAATTAGATTAATTACTCGTATATTTATATTACTTCAGTAAATACAATCACAAAATCTAAGAATTTACGGATTATAAGAATAATAAAAAAATGAGACTTGTATCAAATTTTCGGCGATTTTCGCAAAATCTGGTTGCCACGAAGTTAATTGGCAACAAATATCTGCTGAAGATTCCAGTTTATTTCTTTTATTTGGTGGGAGTGTTGCAATATTTGGCGTAGCCACACTCGCACAAGTACGTTACAAAAGGCTTTAAGCCTTCTCACTGCTTTAAGGGCTACATTTGGAAAAGTTCTCAGTCAGTAGACCAACACAAAATGAAGATAAAATTACACAAGGAAAATATTTATCAAATGAGGTTGATAATTTTGCAAGCTGTTGAATAATTGCTTTCTTTAAATTAGAACTCATAGGAATTTTCTTTACTAGAAGGTAATAACTAAATTTGTCAAAAGTATCGTATTTCTCTGCCTCTGCTTTTTCAACCACATTTTTAGCTTTTCTTTGTTGACGAAATTTTATCATTGGCCGTAATTAATAATAATTTTTTAAATAAATGAAATTCGATATTGTATACTGTAAGCCAGGTGTGCCCTTTGGCACAACCCCGCGTACCCCCAGTTGAGAACCACTAAAGTACAGTATAAATTCTACAATTCTGACGACACTCCTATGAAATACATCCCGTTATATATTGGGATAAGATCAGAGCGTAAGTAATGAAAGTATTTAGTACCTAAAATATTTTAAAAAAAAGTATTTGCTTATTTTAAACTGTTGTACTCACTATTGATATGAGTGATAAGTTAACCGCAAAAAATCCATATCCATTAAATTTAACATCATAACAGAAAACTACTTGAAGCATGTCTTTAATTGTTTCTTTAATTTGATTATTTGAGGATGTGTTTATTATCTGCGATAAATGGGTTTTACTGGTTTGTGCCTAAAATTAAAAATATATTTATTACGGCTTTATAGTAAGCGTGTTATAATTATAATATAACTAAGACGCTGTAAATTAATTTGAAGCGAACAGCAAACACAACCTTTAATGTTTACACATTATATTAAAAAATAAGTAGATCCAAACTACAGTCAGTCAGTCGAAAAACTGATATATTTAATAAACAGTGTCACTGTCAATTTTTTTATTTAAATTGTGTTTAAAATGATTTTATGAGTTTTGTAACTTTCTCAGCCTCGCCTTTGCCCTATGTCGGAGTCAAGGGCCATGGGTCCTAAAAATATTAGCGTAAAAAAAAAAAAAGGGCGCCAAGTTATTTGATTAACTTAACAAATAACTAAACAAAAGAATATCTGAAGATGGAATGATATTTAATAACATAAACAAAAGAACTATGAAATTGAAATATATTAAACACTAAAAAAAGAAAATTTTAGTACAATTACAATACTAGGCCTTATTAACTTATATCTACCCCCATTCGTTGGTGCACCTTGTCGCTGTCCCGGCGGGAAGATGTCGTTCCTATCGGTGTGGTTCGAGTACACGCTACTTTTGCATACTCGGATGTTCGGTGAACTGCGTATTTAGCAGACAACGCCTGACGGGAAGTAAAATGTCGACCCTCGCTTAGGCTGAGAAATTTAACAACGTGGCGTTGCCACGTTTACTTAATAATTTTAAAGTTAAAGAAGCGACGTTGTCACGTCTAAAACATAATTTGAATGACAACTACTGCACACGTGTTTTAAGACGTTACAGTTTTAATTAGTGTAAATAACTTCTAACGTCCGAAAACCAAGAAATAACATTCGTCGCCCCATACCCGGTGACAATTTGGCGCCCCCAACGTGGAGCCTTTCCTAAACGGATGTTTGGGAGGACACGCCCCACTCGATCCGGCTAGCCGCTGCGACCGTCGCACCGTCATTCAACGTAATTTTCATGGGTACACCCCTTGACGCACCCGCTGCATCCCGCAGCCGCATCAACCTTTCTGGAGGAGGGCTACCCTCCAGTGGCGCCCATTCATCACTCCTCCATACGCTCATTCGACCAACGGACATCATCACCGTCACGCTAAGACGACGACCCACATCGGCAACAGCGCTTCAACCCAGTTTTCTGGCAGGACAACATTACACCGCTCCTACCCCGAGGAGAATCCATCTTTCAACCTTCATCACTGCGACCTCACCGCATCCAGGCCTACAGTCGAGCCAGCCGGCCGACAACAACGTAGCCGCCCTGCGAGCCGAAGCCACCGTTCCAGTTCGCAAGCCGCCTTCTACACGCCGAGCCAACACCGTGTGCGCCCCATTACCACACAATCGCTGCGCTCCGAGAAGCCTTCGACTTTTGAGCAACCACGACGTCATGCATCATCATCATCCACTTCATGCCCAGGGGGAGTCTAACGTACATAAACGACATCCATCAACGTCGGTGCCGTTGCACTTGTCTACAAGCCACCTTCCATTACGCTGAGCAAACTCTCGTGTGCGCCCCATTGCCACACACACTCGCCTCGCTCCGTGAGAAGCCATCTGAAAAACGGTCACATCAACTCCGATATCATCCACATTACTTTCAGTGGAAACCAAGCATTCGTCATCGCCGTCCGGCCTAACCTTCGTTACATCATCTTCAACAGCGATGTCCTGCTACTTCCCATCACCGAGTAGCAACCGCCGACTACATCAAACAACTCTCATCACCTTTCGAACCTTTCCTTTTCACAACCACAACCTACTCCTTCAAATCGTTTAACCACATCCACTACATCATGTAGAATACATTTATTTACAAGCAAGTAGCTGCAACCTAATCTCTCAAGAGAAGTTCCATCGACGCGACATTATCATTAACCAGTCCCGACGGGGACAAGTTTCATCGACATCTGTTCCGTCGGATAGTAATTGCAACATCTAGCACCAAGACGTCTTGCCTTTTCACTTCGGTACCAGGCTTACGGTCGAGCCAGATGGCCGACATACGTATCACGCCTCACTAGCCCCATGGAATCAGCATCGTCCACACCGTTCTACGTCAGCTCACGCCGTCTTCATCTAGCCGAGCCGACACACGTGCACCTCTACCACATAACCGTGCTCCTGGTGAAGCACTTCCAACTGACGGACGGTCACACATCATCGCCAACGTCGTTCCACGCCAGACAACCAGCCGCCTGCCTCACACCGAGCCGACACACATGTGAGCCCCATCAATCCAAGCTGTTTATCCCGCCGAGCCAAGGACGTGCACCACACCCGCTCCTTACCACTGCGCTCCGTGATATTTAACCTTGCCATCTGAACCAACTCTGCCTCCAACCGCTCGATTCCACCACCAAGCCGAGTACTACTTTAGCTCCCAGCAGGCCACCAAAATTAATATCGCTCATTTGCCACAACAATGACATATTTCAAAAATCTTAATTTTTCAGGAGTGACATTTTAAACATTTAAATTGTAATAACTTAGTACCATAGTGTTAAAATACCTTGCTGGCACAATTAAGTGAAACAATATAATATAGTAGCATTAAAAATATATTAAAACTGCTTTAGTTACTATTGTGGGTTTCACAACAACCCCTAAACAACCCCTGTTTTGACTTATGACATTCTTGGTTCAAAACTTGCGTATAGGGTACGTCATAAATAAAAATATGACGTTCTTGTTAGAAAAAAGTTAAGCAGCCAGAGTAGCTGTTTTTCAAATGATGTTGTGTTACATTCAGTACAAGTTTTACTAATAAGTTTTTATTGGCGCGCGAATGTTATAAATTTTCATAGAATGCCTTATAAAACTTAGGTATATCAGGTTTTTACGAAGCAAGTCTAGATCATCTTTTTTCTTTTCCGAGATCCCGGGCCTAATATTAAAAGCTAGTATCAAAGTAATGGCATTACTAATTTTCTTTTTTCTCTTAATTAAAACCGCCTCTTTAAAATCATCACTATACGAATATTTATAATAAACGGATGTCAGTGATTCTCTTATTACTTTCAATACCTTAGCTTCTGACAAATTTAATGCCGTCATATTAAGAGGGCCTATGTCATTGGCCAGAGCTTTTAGGTCATAAAAGTCGTCGTAACAGAATTCATTGACATGGAAGGGCTCTCCTTGTTTTCTCGCAGATCGAATGGCGGAAATGAATGTTTCTGGTGTATATATTGGTCCACTTTTGAGAATACGTTTCACCTGCCGCTCTATCAACGAATGGGCTGAATCGCCCTCGTTCTGAGTATGCCCTTTGATCAGATATTTATGGGTGATTGATTTTATTCCCAGGTGGCGTACGGCATATACAGGGTTCTCGTTTTTCGAGGGCCACTATGGGGATTTCGTAAACGGTAAGAGTTACGACTTCGGTTAAATTAGGGCAAAGTTGTATATTTAGGTGCTTAATAATTTGAAGCAAACAGAACTTATCTAGCTCTGTTAGTTTTTGAGACATAGGGAAAAAAGCAAAAAAGTGAATTTTTGTTTTTTGCCCTTAACTTTTTCATTTGATGTTGAATTTTATTTCTGTAAAAACTTTTTCATGGCCACTTTTTGCGAGGAATCAGAATCCCCAATTATATTTTCCGTGCGACGTTTCGTTTTTTTAAAACCATCATCAGGTCAATTTTTTCTTATGGACGCTATATCTGATTTTAATGCCAATTTGTAGAACATCTTTTTCTGAATTCGATAATGTATTTACTTGGGACTTTTTTAAAACAATTGTTAAAAATGGCAAACACAAATATTTTATTTAAAACAAATCCTAATCGGCATGGTAAATAATTGTCTTTGTCCCTTTTTCCTTGGAAGCACGTAAGTAAACCGCATGAAATTACTATTTAAGGGATTTAATTAAAAAAACAGGTTTTAATAAATATGTTAGGAATGCATTAACGTTGTTCACTTATTAGCAAATATTTTTAGAATATTGTCTTTGGTTAAGTAACAAATTTCTCTAAAATGTATATTTAATCCTTATTTGGCATACAATTATTTGTAACAAAAAATAACGAGTTATACCTTTCATCTGTGTTAATGACTTCTAATAAGCAAAAAGCGTAAACAGATTTCTGGACGTTTTTTGTAAACTATGAACACTTATATTATTTGATTACGAAAATTTTGTTACAAATAATTGTATGTCAAATAAGGGATTAAATACACATTTTAGAGACATTTATTACTTAACCGAAGAAAATATGCTAAAAATATTTGCCAATAAGTGAACAATGTTAATAAAGCATTCCTAACATATTTATTAATAGGTACCTATTTTTTTAATTAAATCCCTTTAATAGTAATTTCATACGGTTTACTTACCTGTTTCCAAGGAAAAAGGGACAAAGACAATTATTTATCATACCGATTAGGATTTGTTTTAAATAAAATATTTGTTTTTGCCATTTTTAACAATTGTTTCAAAAAAAGTGCCAACTGTTATACATTGTCGAATTCAGAATAAAATGCTCTACAAATTGGCGTTAAAATCAGATATAGCGTCCATAAGAAAAAATTGACCTGATGATGGTTTTAAAAAAACGAAACGTCGCACGGAAAATATAATTGGGGAATTTGATTCCTTGCAAAAAGTGGCCATGAAAATGTTTTTACAAAAATGAAATTCGACATCAAATGAAAAAGTTACGGGCAAAAAACAAAATTCCACTTTTTTACTTTTTTCCCTATATCTCAAAAACTAAAAGAGCTAAATAAGTTCTGTTTGCATCAAATTATTAAGCACCTGAATATACAACTTTGCCCCAATTTAACCGAAGTCGTAACTCTTACCGTTTACGAGATCCCCATAGTGGCCCGCGAAAAACGAGAACCCTGTATGTAGAGACCAAGCATAAACTTATTCTTTTGCTGGCCAGCCAATTATCGGAATAAAATATCATTTCTACATCGTTTTTTGAGGCAGTTATCTTTTTCAAATATTGCAGTATGCAGGTGCCCAACTCATTCACACCACAGTGACCATTTCCCTCATCCCATACAAAACATTCGCATGTATTCATTTTCAAGTCGTATATTGTAAAGTTTAAAACATTCAACTTTGACTTGTAGTAGAATACTGACACATCCCCTTTCGGTAGTTGCATGACTGCCTGTAGATCATAAACAGCCACAACTGCATCAGGATTTTCCTTGTCTGCTTTTTTCTCTGCTCTCGATAAACCTTTTTCAATCAGATGGCGATCGTATTTGTCTTTCAGATTCTCTTTTTCCTTCTCGCTTGCAATTTCAAAAGCCGTGCAAGTATCACACAGATCTTTTTTTGGTGTAAAAAAAGAAATATTATATTCCTGTGTAAACACTCTATAAAATAAGACATAGTTGGCAATTGGTACTTTCTTCTCTTTACAGGTGATGACATAGTCCCTGTGAATGTCTGAAATTGATTTGCTTTCATCAATGAAGAGCCTCGATGTATTCGCGCGTACGTAATGGCTTTCTATCTTGGGAATAGAATCAATATGCTGCCTTATTCCTTCCCTTATACTCGGATCCAAAGATTTCTGTTTACCATGTTTTCCCCTGAGATCAGGTTCTAGTATGGTATTTGCAACCTTTTTTTTTTTTCCTCCAAAACGGTTCGAATAGGTCGATCATTTATGTCTAAGGTGTTTCTGAAGAACAATTTATATACTCGGATTGCTAGATTGTTTAGTTGGAAATAAAAAGCATTATTATTTCATCTTTGGCTTCTGGTACCCCCAATACGGATATAACGATATTTCGGCTGAATAACTTGCATCGAGTTTTCAATAAATTGTCTCTGCTGTTCTATATCAGGCAAGTTCCAATATGCAAAAAACAACTGCTTTCTTTCATCATCGCTGAACTTTGTAGAACACTGTAGTTTGCACTTCTGTCCACATGCAGGTTTCATTGTCCTTTCTACTCGGATCGTTTTGCCTATCGTGTGGGATTCATAAGCCTTTCCGCTGTTCCTAGATTTTTTTAATATATTTCTTTTCCATTTTTCTACGTCTTTCTTGCGTTTAATGCCTTTTTTGGGTGGGCTTGTCAAAATGGAAACATCAGAGTGGGGCGTACTGCCAAAAGATGAAGATAATGACGTGATAGTACTAGTTTTGTTGACATCTGCATGGTTTTGCAATTTTAGATTGTCTTCATCACTGTCGCTACGTCACTCTTAGGTAAGTATGTCTGGTCCTTAATTTCATCGTCACAATCTTCCGAGAGAGTGACTCACTTGATGTCGAAGTATTTAATGAACTACTACTATCACTTGAAGATATAGAACTCGATTGAGAAGATCCTGCAACCATACACTGGCTAGTTTTTACTGTATTCTCTAAATAAAGCGATCAAACCAATGAACATTAAAATTTTAAACTAAAATTAACAGAGCTTTTATTATGGCTACTCATAATTACCGTGTTCTTTTAATCCCTGATCAAAAATATCGTTAGGAGTAGGATCGTTGTTGTCAGGGGCGCATTTAACACATTCATTGTTAGCAGTATTTATAGCCATTTCCAGTATTTTTTTACCCCGACTAGTTATAAGATTGGCCATGACGACGTGTAAGCTGAAACTAGTACTACAGAAAATAAAGTAAATTATCTCAAAATGCAGTTGTGTCACATTTCAATATGGAGTATAAACTTTGTTGGCAACAAAAACGACGTAAGTGTAAATGATAAAAGGTGAATCCTATGAATGGTGAAAATAATTTAAGCAAGGACGTCATATTGACTCAGTTTCACACTGGTGATTACGAATGTGAAATATGTTTTTTATAATAACGACATACGAAATAGTAACATAACAAAAAAAAAAAAGTTTTCTGCAAGAACGCCACATTCAAAAATAAAAGTAATGTAAGCCGTGCACATTATTTCATGAATAACGTCATAAGTGAAAATAATACATAATTGATGAAAAAATGAAGGTGAATAGTAACCTTACCTTTATAACAATATTGTCATAAATCGAAATAAGCAATTCTTGTTGAAAATTATATAGCGACCACTTTACAGCAACCAAAACACAACTGAAATAATGCGGTCTTGCAGGCAACCTAGTTGCCGAACTAAGATGGCATAAGAGTGACACAGTGCTCTATTGTGGCGAGATTTGGGAGCTCAGATATGTCGTTCTTGCCACAAATAGTACATACAACAACCATTCTCCCTGTACCAATAACTCAAAAATCACGATTTTTGAGATGTCACTATTGCAGCAAATGAGCGATATGTACTTTTATTATACAACATATTAATTACAGTAAATTTTAAAGGCGTCTGACCTGCAGTTTGGATCTCTACACCGGAGGGGTGTTACTGTGGAGATAGCCATTTGTTGCACACTTTTTGAATGACGCTGTATAATGTTCAAAGATGTGTTATTTATGCTGCATGAACTGGCAAGGATTTATCAGTTTTCACCAAGCTTTTTTAGAGAAATATTGTTATAAACACGATCAATAACATCCGCTTTGCGGACTGGGATCTTAATGACCACGCAATAGCAGCTTTGCGATATTTAGATGAAGAAGATTTACATTTAGGTGCATAATTTTCTGGCTGTTCTTAAGCCTCTCTACTAAGAACATAAATATAAGAATGATCTCACCTCTTTTTCGACCAAACCAGCAGCAAAGGCCATACCAAAAATCCGTAAAAAGTAATAAATGCACCAGCCTATATATGAATATTTTATCAACAGAGTGCCCTTGAAACCTGGTTTTATTATGAAAGAATGGTGTCCACCGAATGCCACAAAATATAAATTAAGAAGCGAATTAACAGTACCCAAAATGGTATTAGAAAATAATATAATTTCGTGTAGTTTATTAACTCTCTCGACAGTATCATATAACTGGTTTTGTACTAGTTTCATTTCAGCGAGAACTCTTTTTAGCAATTGTGTTTTATAACTGTCTGTTCGTTTCAGTATTATGATACCTTTCGAGTCCATCTCAAGTAGGAAAGTGCTATTACAATTTTGTGTACATTTTGGTTCCATTGTAGATATCGTATCTGCAAAACAATAAATTGATTATTTTACCAACGGGTTCCCAGTTCCATCTTATTGAACCACTGATGATTTTGAAGTGTTACTAATGGCAATTAATTTCACTTTTCTTTTTTTTTTTGAAAAAAAGCGGATCTTGCTGTAGTTTTCCACGAAACTAATAACAAAAGTCCAATCTTCTATTACTATTACCTGGATGAAGAGTGTGTACACGTGTGAATTTATAATCATGGTAGTTATGTAGACCAATGTAGACATCGTCAGTGCCGTAACGAGGTTATGAAGCGCCTGTGGCAAGTGTCTAACTTGCACCCCCCTCCAATCCAAAAATGATCAAAATTTTGAAAAATTTAAATGTAACAAGTTAAATTTTATTAAATGCAATATTAACCTTATCAAAATGTAAAACCAATTATGCATTGGCATAAAGGAATTATCTATTAAATACATTTTTATTCAAATTCAATGACAAATAAATTACAGAAATACACGATATAGGTATAATATAATAAAAACAAATAAGTTCAGCATATTTTATATAGCAATTTTCCGAGCATTTTCATTTGCAAACACATCTATTTTATCGTCATAATTAAATGTTTTTGCAATATCTTTTTAAATTGATTTTATAAACATGATTGTTAATCGCTCTTGTCCCCTATATAATAAAAGTGTAGCGGCGGTTTGCCCGAAAGCAAATTAAAAATCGAAAAACTAGACGCAGGGACTTCCGGTTTGCTTTAAAATACGTATGAAAGAACGAACCAGCTTCCTGTCGATATCCGGTTGCCTTACGTTTCGAGACTGAAAAGTTATGGGCAATAAACCGCCGAAAATTTTTTCTCTTATGGGAATATTGGTTCTTCGTAGCGCCGCGGGGAAGCTTAGTTCGATGACGAAATTTTCGCGGATCGAGCGCTTATGTCGGGATAAGATTTTTCCAAAGTTTCAGCCGAATCTGATAAGCCGTTTATTTGTTTTCACCCTAAACGTGAATTTCCCTTCGTACCCCCGAACCCCGCTAACTGTCGCGGTGAGCTACCGGCAACCGGCTATGAGTGGACCTTATCTTTGCGTCAAGACACCGGGTCTTCAAATTTACACGGATCCTGCCAATGTAGTTGAAAAATGTATCCTGAAAGTTTCAGCTTGATCTGATTATCCGTTTTCCTGTTTTCACGACTTTTCATTCCCAAACATTTTCGCGCCAAATAATGCCTTATCACAGAGCATAACTTAGGATTAGCCCAGTTTTGTTCGCTTCGTTAACTGAGGTGCGCGAATTGTTGTTATAGGTTAGTTTATAAATGGGAAAACAATAAGCCATTTGTAAAAGAGCAGTGTACACACGTTCCAGGTTCCAGTAAAATATTGTGCAAAAATGCATCTTTCTCAGCAAACCACATGTTAAGTTAAGTATTTACCTATTATGTTTTTTTTTTCATTAACTCGTTAATCGCAAATCAACAGCAATTATTATCTATACTCTGAATTATTTTTGCATGTCGTTATTAAAATAAATAAACAACTTTTGTGTATTTCGTAACAGTCAATAATCTTATCATAATAAATGTTTTGTTTTAATTAACCTACTACAAAATGAAACTGCATGTGTACGACTACTTTTTAAATAAAACGTATTCCTCTGAATGTATTTTTAAAATTTTCTGCAAGCCAATTATTGTAAATAAATCAAATATTGCATGTTTGTTTGTTTATATTTCTTATCGTACGCTCAGTAATTACATCCTTTGTGTACGTAAGTGTTGTGCGGGCAGATGGACCGGCTGCTCGGACTTTGAATAATTTTTGCACTTATTCATACAGCGACAAAAATATACAGGGTGTTTGCAAATGAATGTTAATAAAAATGTTATGTTAAGTTTATTGAAATTTTTAACATAGAAAAATATATATTATTTTCTCTCGTAACGGATAAGAATGTGGCAGTGGCGTATACAGGGTGAGTCATTAATGCGGAATTGGTCGATTGTCGCTTAACGGTTTGAGATAGAAAGTTGATTCAAACGCTATTTGATACAGGTTTTTCTTCCGAACACGATAAAAATATTTTCAAATATACTGGGTGAGCGGCCCGGGAGTGGTTTGCGGCCCGGGAGTAGTGTGCAGCCCGGAAGTAGTTTGCGGCCCGGAAGTCGTTTGCGGCCCGGGAGTCGTTTGCAGCCCGGGAGTCTTTTGCGGCCCGGAAGTATTTTGCAGCCCTGGAGTCGTTTGTAACCCGGGAGTAGTTTGCAGACCGGGAGTCGTTTGCAGACCGGGAGTCGTTTGCAACCCGGAAGTCGTTTGCGACCCGGGAGTCGTTTGCGGTCCGGTAATCGTTTACAGCCTGGAAGTGGTTTGCGGCCCGGAAGTCATTTGCGGCTTGAGTGTAGTTTGCAGCCCGGGAGTAGTTGCAAATTACAACTTATGGAAAAATATTCTTGAAAATGTGTGAGAAACGTTGGAAATTTGTACAGATTTAAGTTACAAGTTTGCACTTTTGCTGAAACGTATTTTTAAAAGCTCGTGAATAGGTAATACACTAAAAGTGGATGGTGTGGTATATTTGATGATTTGTTTAAAATTATTTGTAGGTTGTCAGTCAATGTATAAATACATGAATTTATTGACATGTAGAAGTTGGAACATATCGACGATCAATCAATTTCACTTCTGTTAGAGATTCATTGACATTTTTCTGCAACAACTTATTGCTATCCAAGGATTACTATTTCCCTGGAGCATCTGCAATAATTTTCGTAGAACTTGGACTATCTTGGGCGATAAAGAATGCTAATAAACTATTATCATCAAAAAGTAGGCGATAGGCAACTGTTTTTTTTAAAATTACATAGTATAAAATTTTTTGTTGATTCGGATAGAGAATTTAATTCTGAATCCGACCATGTACTCATGTGCCTATCGCGGATTTGACATACGTCATCGTAGAGGTAACAAAAACACATCACTTAATAGAGAATTTCTCGCTGATTTCAAATATATAAGGTTTGTTGGGTTTATTCTCAATACTTACAAAGTTATAGGGGTGCGACAGTCAAACTGAATCACCCGGTATATGGAATAATCACCGAAATACGGAGTGCGACAATATAATTGGTCAAGCAAACATTTTTTGGTTTTTCTAAAATTTTTGCTGTCGTGGAGCCGTATGTTTTGTCTTACGACGAGCAAAAATATACAGGGTGTATGTAAATGAATGTCAATAAAAATGTTATGTTTATTGAAATGTTTAACATCGAAAAATATATATTATTTTCTCTCGAAACGGATAAGGATGTCGCAGTGGCGTATACAGGGCGAGTCATTAGTGGAGATCGGTCGATTGTGGCTTAACGGTTTGAGATAGAAAGTTGATTCAAACGCTGTTTGATACAGATTTTTCTTCAGAACACAATAAAACTATTTTCAAATATACAGGGTGAGCCATTAGTGCGGGATCGGTCGATTGTCGCTATACAGGTTTTTCTTCCGAACACGATAAAAATATTTTCAAATAAATATACAGGGTGAGTCATTAGTGCGGGATCTGTCGATTGTGGCTTAACGGTTTGAGATAGAAAGTTGATTCAAACGCTATTTGATACAGTTTTTTCTTCCGAACACGATAAAAATATTTTCAAATATACAGGGTGAGTCATTAGTGCGGGATCCGTCGATTGTCGCTTAACGGTTTGAGATAGAAAGTTGATTCAAACGCTATTTGATACAGTTTTTTCTTCAGAACACAATAAAACTATTTTCAAATATACAGGGTGAGCCATTAGTGCGGGATCGGTCGATTGTCGCTATACAGGTTTTTCTTCCGAACACGATAAAAATATTTTCAAATAAATATACAGGGTGAGTCATTAGTGCGGGATCTGTCGATTGTGGCTTAACGGTTTGAGATAGAAAGTTGATTCAAACGCTATTTGATACAGTTTTTTCTTCCGAACACGATAAAAATATTTTCAAATATACAGGGTGAGTCATTAGTGCGGGATCCGTCGATTGTCGCTTAACGGTTTGAGATAGAAAGTTGATTCAAACGCTATTTGATACAGTTTTTTCTTCCGAACAAGATAAAAATATTTTCAAATGTACAGGGTAAGTCATTAATGCGGGATCGGTCGATTGTTGCTTAACGGTTTGATATTGAAAGTTGATTCAAACGCTATTTGATACAGTTTTTTCTTCCGAACACGATAAAAATATTTTCAAATATACAGGGTGAGTCATTAGTGCGGGATCGGTCGATTGTCGCTTAACGGTTTGAAATGGAAAGTTGATTTAAACGCTATTTGATACGGTATTTTCTTCCGAACAAAATAAAAATATTTTCAAATATACAGGGTGAGTCATTAGTGCGGGATCGGTCGATTGTCGCTTAACGGTTTGAAATGGAAAGTTGATTTAAACGCTATTTGATACGGTATTTTCTTCCGAACAAAATAAAAATATTTTCAAATATACAGGGTGAGTCATTATTGCGGGATCGGTTGATTGTGGCTAAACGGTTTAAGATAGAATGTTGATTCAAACGCTATTTGATACAGTTTTTTCTTCCGAACACAATAAAACTATTTTCAAATATACAGGGTGAGTCATTAGTGCGGGATCGGTCGATTGTCGCTTAACGGTTTGAAATTGAAAGTTGATTCAAACGCTATTTGATACAGTTTTTTCTTCCGAACACGATAAAAATATTTTCAAATATACAGGGTGAGTCATTAGTGCGGGATCGGTCGATTGTCGCTTAACGGTTTGAAATGGAAAGTTGATTTAAACGCTATTTGATACGGTATTTTCTTCCGAACAAAATAAAAATATTTTCAAATATACAGGGTGAGTCATTATTGCGGGATCGGTTGATTGTGGCTAAACGGTTTAAGATAGAATGTTGATTCAAACGCTATTTGATACAGTTTTTTCTTCCGAACACAATAAAACTATTTTCAAATATACAGGGTGAGTCATTAGTGCGGGATCGGTCGATTGTTGCTTAACGGTTTGAAATTGAAAGTTGATTCAAACGCTATTTGATACGGTATTTTCTTCCGAACAAAATAAAAATATTTTCAAATATACAGGGTGAGTCATTATTGCGGGATCGGTTGATTGTGGCTTAACGGTTTAAGATAGAATGTTGATTAAAACGCTATTTGATACAGTTTTTTCTTCCGAACACGATAAAAATATTTTTAATTATACAGGGTGAGTCATTAGTGCGGGATCGGTCGATTTTCGCTTAACGGTTTGAGATAGAAAGTTGATTCAAACGCTATTTAATACAGTTTTCCTTCCGAACGGAATGGCAGAGTGTCATTGGTTCGGCCAAAACAGAAGCGAGCCCGCCAAGCATGCAACGCGGTATATGATCAATAAAATCGAAATGTACCGGGTTCATTTTCGCCGAGCGTGCAAGCGATTCGTCTAAGATCGATAAAGGTGAATTGTATCCGCGTCATCCCCGCCGAGCATGCAACGCGAGTCGTCTATGATCGATAAAATCGAATTGTACCCGGGTCATCCCCGCCGAGCGTGCAAGCGAGTCGTCTATGATAGATAAAAGTGAATTGTACCCGCGTTATCCCTGCGGAGCATGCGACACGAATTGCCTATGATCGATAAAAGTGAATTGTATTCGTTTCTCCTCCGCCGAGCTTGCAACGCGAGTCGTCTATTATCTATTACTGAAAATTGTACGCGCTCGGTTCCCGTCGTGCGCTTCGAGATTTATCGATATTTTTATTTTGACGCAAGAGAGTTAGGCCGGGTAAAGATATTTGTATGGTCTCGGAACGGCGCCATAGGCGCCCCAGTTGGCCCGTTAGGGCCTGCTGGTTACTATATACTAACAGCGGTTGGTCGCTTTTGCGCGATCGAGAATTAAAAATCGAAAAACACGACGCAGGGACTTCCGGTTTGTTTTAGAATACGTATGAAAGAACGAACCAGCTTCCTGTCGATATCCGGTTGCCGTACGTTTCGAGACTGAAAAGTTATCAATGATAAACCGCCGAAAAATTTTTCTCTTATGGGAATATTGGTTCTTCGTAGCGCCGCGGGGGAGCTTAGTTCGGTTACTAAATTTTCGCGGTTCGAGCGCTTATGTCGGGATAAGGTTTTTCCAAAGTTTCAGCCGAATCTGATAAGCCGTTTATTTGTTTTCACCCTAAACGTGAATTTCCCCTCGTACCCCCGATGCCCGCTAACTGCCGCGGTGAGCTACCGGCAACCGGCTGAGTGGACGTTATCTTTGCGTCAAGACACCGGGTCTTCAAATTTACACGGATCGTGCCAATGTAGTTGAAAAATGTATCCCGAAAATTTCAGTTTGATCTGATTATCCGTTTTCCTGTTTTCACGATTTTTCATTCCCAAATATTTTCGCGCCAAAAATGCCTTATCACAGAGCACGACTTAAGATTAGCCCAGTTCTGTAAGCTTTGTTATCTGAGGTGCGCGAATTGTTATTATAGGTTAGTTTATAAATGGGAAAACAATAAGCCATCTGTAAAAAAACAGTGTACACACGTTCCAGTAAAATATTGTGCAAAAATACATCTTTCTCAGCAACCTACATGTTAAGTTAAGTATTTACCTATTAAGTACCTATTTACCTATTAAGTCTGCATTTTTTTTTCATTAAATCGTTAATCGCAAATCAACAGCAATTATTATACTCTGAATTATATTTGCATGTCGTTATTAAAATAAATAAACAACTTTTGTGTATTTCGTAACAGTCAATAATCTTATCATAATAAATGTTTTGTTTTAATTAACCTACTACAAAATGAAACTGCATGTGTACTACTTTTTAAATAAAACGTATTCCTCTGAATGTATTTTTAAAATTTTCTGCAAGTCTACTATTGTAAATAAATCAAATATTGCATGTTTGTTTATATTTCTTATCGTACGCTCAGTAATTACATCCTTTGTGTACAAGTGTAGTGCGGGCAGATGAACCGGCTGCTCGGACTTTGAATGATTTAATTTTTGCACTTATTCATACAGCGAGAAAAATATACAGGGTGTTTGCAAATGAATGTCAATAAAAATGTTATGTTAAGTTTATTGAAATGTTTAACATCGAAAATATATATTATTTTCTCTCATAACGGATAAAGATTTGGCAGTGCCGTATACAGGGTGAGTCATTAGTGCGGAATTGGTCGATTGTCGCTTAACGGTTTGAGATAAAAAGTTGATTCAAACGCTATTTGATACAGTTTTTTCTTCCGAACCCGATACAAATATTTTCAAATATACAGGGTGAGTCATTAGTGCGGGATCAGGCGATTGTCGTTTAACAGTTTGAGATAGAAAGTTGATTCAAACGCTATTTGATACAGTTTTTTCTTCCGAAAACGATAAAAATATTTTTAAATATACAGGGTGAGTCATAAGTGCGGGATCAGTCGATTGTCGCTTAATGGTTTCATATAGAAAGTTGATTCAAACGCTTTTTGATACAGTTTTAACTTCCGAACACGATAAAAATATTTTCAAATATACAGGGTGTCATTAGTGCGGGATCAGGCGATTGTCGCTTAACGGTTTGAGATAGAAAGTTGATTCAAACGCTATTTGATACAGTTTTATCTTCCGAACCCAAAAAAAATATTTTCAAATATACAGGGTCAGTCATTAGTGCGGCCCGGGAGTAGTTTGCGGCCCGAGTGTAGTTTGCAGCCCAGGAGTAGTGTGCAGCCCGGGAGTCGTTTGCGACCCGGGAGCAGTTTGCAGTCCCGGAGTAGTCTGCAGTTCGAGAGTAGTTTGCGGCTCAAGAGTTGTTTGCGGCCCGGGAGTCGTTTGCCGCCCGGGAGTCGCTTGCAGCCTGGGAGTTGTTTGCGACCCGGGAGTCGTTTGCGGCTCTTGAGTAGTTTGCAGCCCGGAAGTCGTTTGCGGCCCGGAAGTCGTTTGCGGCCTGGAAGTCATTTGTGGCCCGGGATTCGTTTGCGGCCCTAGAGTCGTTTGCGGCCCGAGTGTAGTTTACAGCCCGGGAGTAGTTTGCAGCTGGGAGTAGTTTGCGGCCCGGGAGTAGTTTGCGGCCCGGGAGTAGTTTGCGGCCCTAGTGTAATTTGCAGCCCGGGAGTAGTTTGCAGCCCGGGAGTCGTTTGCAGCCCGGGAGTTGTTTGCAGCCCGGGAGTCTTTTGCGGTCCGCGAGTCGTTAGCGGCCCGGGTGTCGTTTGCGGCCCGGGAGTGGTTTGCGGCCTGGGAGTAGTTTGCGGCCCGTGTGTTGTTTGCAGCCCAGGAGTAGTTTGCAGCCCGGGAGTCGTTTGCAGTCCGTGAGTAGTTTGCGGCCCGGGAGTGGTTTGCGGCCTGGGAGTAGTTTGCGGCCCGAGTGTTGTTTGCAGCCTGGGAGTAGTTTGCAACTCGGGAGTCGTTTGCAGCCCGGGAGTCTTTTGCGGCCCAGTATCGTTTGCGGCCCGGGAGTAGTTTGCGGCCCGAGTGTAGATTGCAGTCCAGGTGTAGTTTGCGGCCCGGGAGTGGTTTGCGGCCTGGGAGTAGTTTGCGGCCCGTGTGTTGTTTGCAGCCCAGGAGTAGTTTGCAGCCCGGGAGTCGTTTGCAGTCCGTGAGTAGTTTGCGGCCCGGGAGTGGTTTGCGGCCTGGGAGTAGTTTGCGGCCCGAGTGTTGTTTGCAGCCTGGGAGTAGTTTGCAATTCGGGAGTCGTTTGCAGCCTGGGAGTCTTTTGCGGCCCGGTATCGTTTGCGGCCCGGGAGTAGTTTGCGGCCCGAGTGTAGTTTGCAGTCCGGGTGTAGTTTGCGGCCCGGGAGTGGTTTGCCGCCTGGGAGTAGTTTGCGGCCCGAGTGTTGTTTGCAGCCTGGGAGTAGTTTGCAACTCGGGAGTCGTTTGCAGACCGGGAGTCTTTTGCGGCCCGGTATCGTTTGCGTCCCGGGAGTCGTTTACAGCCCCGGAGTCGTTTGCGGCCCGGTAGTCGTTTGCGGCCCAAGTGTAGTTTGCAGCATCGGAGTAGTTTGGGCCCTGGAGTCGTTTGCGACCCGGAAGTAGTTTGCAGCCAGTGTGTAGTTTGCGGCCCGGGAGTCGTTTGCAGCCCGGAAGTCGCTTGCAACCCGGGAGTAGTTTGCAGCCCAGTAGTTTGCAGCCTGGGAGTCGTTTGCGACCCGAGAGTCGTTTGCAGCTCTTAAGTAGTTTGCAGCCCGGAAGTAGTTTGCAGCCCGGGGGTCGTTTGAGGCCCGGGATTCGTTTGCGGCCCGTGAGTCGTTCGCGGGCCGAGTGTAGTTTGCAGCCCTGGAATCGTTTGCAGCCCGGGAGTCTTTTGCGGTCCGGGAGTAGTTTGCGGCCCGAGTGTAGATTAAAGATAATTGTACACATTTGCCTTCTCCGAACACTCAGCGGGAGTCGTCTGATCGATAAAAGAAACTTAACGCGCTTAGCTCCTATTCAGCGATAAAAGAGAGTTGTACCCGTTTGTCTTCTCCGAGCGCGCATCATGAGTCGTCTCTAATCGATAAAAAAAAACTTAACGCGCTTAGCCCCCGCCGAGCGCGCAGCGCGAGGCGTCTGTTTCCGATTAAAGATAATTGTACCGGTTTGCCTTCTCCGAGCGCGTTTGCGGCCCGGGAGTAGTTTGCGGCCCGGGAGTAGTTTGCGGCCCGGGAATTGTTTGCGGCTCGGGAGTCGTTTGCGACCAGTCGTTTGCGGCCCAGGAGTCGTTTCCGGCCCGGAAGTCGTTTGTGGCCCAGGAGTCGTATGCATCCCGGGAGTAGTTTGCGGCCCAGGAGGAGTTTGCACCCGGAAAGTGTTTGCGGCCCGGGAGTCGTTTGCAGCCCGGGAGTAGTTTGCGGACTGGAAGTAGTTTGCAGCTCGGGAGTCGTTTGCGGCCCAGGAATAGTTTGCAGTCCGGGGGTCGTTTGCGGCCTGGGAGTCGTTAGCAGCCCGGGAGTAGTTTGCGGACTGGAAGTAGTTTGCAGCTCGGGAGTCGTTTGCGGCCCAGGAGTAGTTTGCAGTCCAGGAGTCGTTTGCGACCCGGGAGTCGTTTGCGGCTCGGGAGTAGTTTGCAGCCCGGGAGTCATTTGCTACCTGAAAGTCGTTTGCGGCCCGGGAGTCGTTTGCGGCCTACGAGTGGTTTGCATCCCGGGAGTCATTTGCGGTTTGGAAGTAGTTTGTAGCCCGGGAGTCCTTTGCGGCCTGGGAGTCGTTAGCAGACCGGGAGTAGTTTGCGGACTGGAAGTAGTTTGCAGCTCGGGAGTCGTTTGCGGCTCGGGAGTAGTTTGCAGCCCGGGAGTCATTTGCGACCTGGGAGTCGTTTGCGGCCCGGGAGTCGTTTGCGGCCTACGAGTCGTTTGCATCCCGGGAGTCATTTGCGGTTTGGAAGTAGTTTGTAGCCCGGGAGTCGTTTGCGACCCGGGGGTCGTTTGCGGCCCGAGAGTCGTTTGCAGCCAGGAAGTCGTTTACGACCCGGGAGTCGTTTGCGGCCCGGGAGCCGTTTGCGGCCCGGGAGTAATTTGCAGCCCGGGAGTAATTTGCTACCCGGGAGTCGTTTGCGGCCCGGGAGTCGTTTGCGGCTCACGAGTCGTTTGTATCCCGGGAGTCGTTTGCGGTTTGGAAGTAGTTTGTAGCCCGCGAGTCGTTTGCGACCCGGGAGTCGTTTGCGGCCCTAGAGTCGTTTGCAGCCAGGAAGTCGTTTGCGACCCGGGCGTCGTTTGCGGCCTGGGAGCCGTTTGCGGCCCGGGAGTCGTTTGCGGCCCGGGAGTCGTTTTCGGCGCGGGTCGTTTGCAGCCCGGGAGTCGTTTGCAGCTCAGGAGTCGTTTGCGGCCCGGAAGTCGTTTGCGACCTGGGAGTCGTTTGCGGCCCGGGAGTCGTTTGCGGTTTGGGAGTAGTTTGCAGCTAAGGAGTCGTTTGCGGCCCGGGAGTGAATTGTACCTGCGTTATCCCCGCCGAGCATGCATAGCGAATTGTCTATGATCGATAAAAGTGAATTGTATTCGCCTCTCCTCCGCCGAGCATGCAACGCGAGTCGTCTATTATCTATTAATGGAAATAATACGGGCTCGGTTTTCGTTGAGCGCTTCGAGATTTATCGATGTTTTTATTTTGACGCATAGAACTTGGACGCAAAAGAGTTAATCCGGATACAGATATTTCTATGGTCTCGGAACGGCGCCATCGGCGCCCCAGTAGGCCCGCCAGGGCCTGCTGGTCCAATAAAAGAACGAAGGTGCGATTTTACAATTTTAAATTTGCTAAACGAACATTATTACAGGCATTGTTATAAAAATCTTTGGTATGAGAGTTTGTAATTTTTTTTCCAAGATTTGAAAAGCTTAAATTTTCAAAAACTTCCATATTTGAAACTCACAATTTCACATACAAGTTCTATTATATTTCACTGCCAGGTCAGCTGCGTATCATTTGAGATCATAGGTAATAGCAGCATAATTTTTAAAGCGTGCCCATTTAAAAAACTGCAGTCATTTGCGACCTCTTGTAAAGCAGTAAATCTATCATTGAGTTGTATGAGTATTAGATCTAAAAGTTTACACATTTATTTTTTAGTAATGCACCTTCATTCATGGCAAACGAATCATCAGTAGCTTTCTCACCAGGCATATTTTTTATTTTGCGTTGTCTCTTTTCTGGAATGTAAGTTTCAATATTTATTGTTTCGGCTAAACTTTTCGCCGAATGGTGAAGCAAATAAAAGCAATAATTTTGGTCCGTTGAATTTAATTTCTTAGAGCTTTTATCATTTTAGCAGCATTTCAGCATTTTTGACAGTGTTTTTTTTTTTTTTGTAAAAGTAAATTTACATTATTTATCTTTCCTAATAGGTATTGCATCCCAAAATATTAGTAATGCAACAAACTTAAATTTTGTTAATAATTTTAACAACATTCGAGCATTTGTTACAGAGTCTACTGTAACTTGTCTTTACCATCTAACTTGAAACGAATTGGAACTCACCAATGTTACCAAATGTAGCGAAATTCCGCTGTGTTGTAGACATTGGGCGCGTTCAGCCGGTGTCAGCAGCTTACTTGCAACACAAATCATGTTGAGATAGCTGCTTGTTAGCGTTACCGAATCGTCCGAACGAACCGTTGAGATATGGCGGTTTAACATAACCTCAAAAATTTTGCATGAAATTCTTGATGATAACCTTAATTTTAATGTTTTATTTGAAAACATTGGGCAGCTAGTACAGCCACCTAATAGAATTGTTGATCCAGAAAGGATAGTTCCAGTGAGGAATGA
Source organism: Elmis aenea (assembly GCA_947652605.1). Classification (NCBI taxonomy): domain Eukaryota; kingdom Metazoa; phylum Arthropoda; class Insecta; order Coleoptera; family Elmidae; genus Elmis; species Elmis aenea. The sequence continues at coordinate 43,448,839 of OX393577.1, forward strand.
AAATTATTATGAAATGGTTATTCCAAATTATAACTTGCAATATTATATCATGTGATGTATTAAAATAAAAATAAATCATTTTATTAGTAGTAATTGCATTTTAATGTGATTACTGAAAACAAACTCAACTAGGATGTAACATAAAAAATATGGAGAAAATATACTTTGAACAATAAATAATTATAATAAAATAAGTAATCATGGTTTGGATGATTGCAACATTTCTCGAAGTAGTTGTACTTTTTCTCTCTGGATGTGTTTATTTTCTTCGACACATTCTCGAAGTTTTTTTAATTCTTGCAACTTTTCATTTTCGATTTCTAGTTGTCGTTTTCTAAACTGGTCTAACTGCTTAGCTTTTTCTTTTTTCCTATTGGTTTTTGGAGTATCAGACATATTACTAGAAACTGAAACATTGCTTTGTGATGACGAAGGCCTTGGTGTTGAGGAATCAATTTCATCCGTGCATGTAGCTAATGGGGATTGAGCAATGGAAGACATGTTACACTCTTCTACCATTGTGCAATCTCTTGTAGATGACATAACTGGTGTAAAATTTACAGTTTTATCTTCCTGTAAAATTTCTTCGAAAATAAGAAAATATTCCCACTGTATTCGGCCTTTACCAGTGAACTTTTTTTTATCATTATTATCCAAAATAGTTCTATATGTCGATTTCATGTTTCTTATTTTTCTGTCTATGGCTTCTGCATCTACGTTATACCCATGTTTGTTCATGATATTTGAAATTTCTTCCCATAAAGACTTTTTTTTAATTTTTGGGTTTCTAAATTTGTTGATCCGCTTTTTATATTCGTCCAACAACAACAGAGTGCTTTTATGTTGCCAAACAAATTTTTCACCTACAGATAAATAATTGTTATTTGAATTCAGATGCTGAATACCGAACATTAGTGATGTGGTAATGTATATTATAACTTACATTCTGGAGAGACAGTTCTATCTAAATCTATATCCATCGTCAATTTTGATTAACAAGTTAACTGGTTGACACGTGCTTAACACTTAACAAATAAAATCCTAACCAACAATTTTATCCGCAACCCACAGAACACCGCTACCAAAAGAAGCGTACCTTATTTACGCTGAGACAATTTCACATCAGCTGACGAAAAGCGCACAGTCAACGGTTCGTTCAGCCGGTATCGCTACCTCAACTTCTCAGCTGCTGACACCGGCTGAACGCGCCCATTGTATGTCTGTCTAAAGCGGCGTATTGCCGAAATTTAAAAATAAAATATACAATAGCCGACTTTTATATCTATTTACTCTTTTTTTTTGGAACTACTTCACTTTAGCGGCAGTTGTCGAAAATTGATAAAATTTTGTGGGTTAATAAAACTAGACTTGCTGAACTCAAATATGTTAAAATTACTTGGCGCTCTCATTTAATAAGCGTAAAAATTCAATATAAAAGTTCCGTTTGACAGTTAGGTTAGGTTTTTTAATTCGAATTTTCTCATGTTAGGATGGCTAAATTATCTGTGTAAAGTGTACAAATATGATTATAAGGCATAAATGAAACTATATTTGTATTGATTTTGTGTTAAAATAAGCTTAAAATAACGTAAATCTTATAACATACCCAAGTACACAACTGTCATTTTTTGCCGTCTTGACTTACTTTTTTCACCTTTCTTGACCTTTCTGAGATAGTAAGGTGGACTCATTTAGATCTATAAGGATCAGATCAGTTTCAGTTGGAACTAAAATTTTAATTTTAAGCGACCCTTAATTTATTTTTTTAACAAATAACTTGTAATTTGAGAGTGGTAGTTAATAAATAATGCTGGTTGATTAACTTTATTTGACTCTCTTGAATTTCTGTGAAAAAACGCTCATGAAACGTCATTTTCACAGACGTCATTTACTAAAATGAGATTAATTGGAATGCCTGAAGCGGCATTTTAAACATTTTATACACACAAACAAATACGAAGATAATCAATATATTTATGGTGAAAAAAAATTGGTGGCCACACACATTAGTTTAAAAATTAAATAGTGTACAGCTGCACATCATCTTATTCCAAATTCGTAACTTATTTTATTTTAGCGTTCCCCATTATTCAGCATTAAAATAAAACGTTTACAGACGTTACCTGACTTTCTGACGAAAATAAACAGAATGTCGATGGAATAGTGTTGCGCACGTCATCTTATTCGTAACTCGTTTTATTCTAGCGTTCCCCATCATTCATCTTTAAAAAAAAACTTTTACCGACCTTTAACCTGACCCTCTGACGAAAATAAACAAAATGTCGATGGAATAGTGTTGCGCACGTCATCTTATTCCTAACTTGTTTTATTTTAGCGGTCGCCATTATTTAGCTTAAAAAAAAAACTTCTACCGACCTCTAACCTGACCCTCTAACGAAAATAAACAGAATGTCGATGGAATAGTGTTGCGCACGTCATCTTATTCCTAACTTGTTTTATTTTAGCGGTCGCCATTATTCAGCTTAAAAAAAAAACTTTTACCGACCTCTAACCTGACCCTCTGACATAAATAAACATAATGTCGATGAAATAGTGTTGCGCACGTCATCTTATTCGTAGATTGTTTTATTTTAGCATTCTCCATTATTCCTTAAAAAAAAACTTTTACCTGACCCTCTGACAAAAATAAACAGAATGTCGATGAAATAGTGTTGCGCACGAGATCTTATTCGTAACTCGTTTTATTTTAGCGTTCTCCATTATTCATCTTTAAAAAAAAAAATTTACTGATCTCTAAACTAATCCTCTGATGAAAATAATCAGAAAGTCGTTGGAATAGTGTTGCGCACGTCATCTTATTCGTAACTCGTTTTATTTTAGCGTTCCCCATTATTCACCTTTAAAAAAAACTTTTACCCACCTCTAATCTTGCCCTATGACGAAAATAAACAGAATGTCGATGGAATAGTGTTGCGCACGTCATCTTATTCCTAACTTGTTTTATTTTAGCGGTCGCCATTATTCAGCTTAAAAAAAAAAAACTTTTACCGACCTCTAACCTGACCCTCTGACATAAATAAACATAATGTCGATGAAATAGTGTTGCGCACGTCATCTTATTCGTAGATTGTTTTATTTTAGCGTTCTCCATTATTCCTTAAAAAAAAACTTTTACCTGACCCTCTGACAAAAATAAACAGAATGTCGATGAAATAGTGTTGCGCACGAGATTTTATTCGTAACTCGTTTTATTTTAGCGTTCTCCATTATTCATCTTTAAAAAAAAAAATTTACTGATCTCTAAACTAATCCTCTGATGAAAATAATCAGAAAGTCGTTGGAATAGTGTTGCGCACGTCATCTTATTCGTAACTCGTTTTATTTTAGCGTTCCCCATTATTCACCTTTAAAAAAAACTTTTACCCACCTCTAATCTTGCCCTATGACGAAAATAAACAGAATGTCGATGAAATAGTGTTGCGCACGAGATCTTATTTGTAACTTGATTTATTTTAGCGTTCCCCATTATTCATCTTTTAAAAAAATACTTTTACCGACCTCTAATCTTGCCCTATGACGAAATAAACAGAATGTCGATGAAATAGTGTTGCGCACGAGATCTTATTCGTAACTCGTATTATTTTAGCGTTCCCCATTATTCATCTTTAAAAAAAAAACTTTTACCGACCTCTAACCGGACCCTCTGACGAAAGTAAACAGAATGTCGATGAAATAGTGTTGCGTAAGTCATCTTATTCGTAACATGTTTCAATTTAGTGTTCCCCATTATTCAGCTTTTAAAAAAATATTTATCGACCTCTAACCTAACTCTCTGACGAAAATAAACTGAATATCGATGGAATAGTGTTGCACACATCATTTTATGCGTAAGTTGTTTCATTTTAGCGTTCCCCATTATTCATCTTTAAAAAAAAAAAAAATTACCGACCCCTAACCTGACCCTCTGACAAAAATAAACAGAATGTCGATGAAATAGTGTTGCGTAAGTCATCTTATTCGTAACATTTTTTAATTTAGTGTTCCCCATTATTCATCTTTAAAAAAAAAACTTTTGACGACCTCTAACCTAACCCTCTGACAAAAATAAACTTAATGTCGATGGAATAGTGTTGCGCACGTCATCTTATTCTTAAGTTGTTTCATTTTAGCGTTACCCATTGTTCATCTTTAAAAAAAAAAACTTTTACCGACCCCTAACCTGACCCTCTGACGAAAATAAACAGAATGTTGAGGAAATAGTGTTGCGCACGTCATCTTATTTCTGCTCAGTGTGTTTACTTTCTTCAGAGGGTCAGATTAGAGGTCGGTAAAAGTTTTTTTTTTTTAGATAAATAATGGAGAACGCTAAAATAAAACAAGTTAGGAATAAGATGGCGTGCAGCTGTGCGCAACACTATTCTTCCATAGGCATTCTGTTTACTTTCGTCAGAGGTCAGAAGGTCAGCTTAGAGGTTGGTTAGGGTTTGTTTTTAACGCAGATTAATGGGGAATGCTACAATAAAACAAATTTGGAATAAGATGATGTGCAGCTGTACACTATTTAATTTTTAAACTTATGTGTGTGTCCACCAATTTTTTTTCGCCATAAATATATTGATTATCTTCGTATGTGTTTGTGTGTATAAAATGTTTAAAATGCCGCTTCAGACATTCCAATTAATCTCATTTTAGTAAATGACGTCTGTGAAAATGACGTTTCATGAGTGTTTTTTCACAGAAATTCAAGAGAGTCAAATAAGGTTAATCAACCAGCATTATTAACTACCACTCTCAAATTACAAGTTATTTGTTAAAAAAATAAATTAAGGGTCGCTTAAAATCAAAATTTTAGTTCCAACTGAAACTGATCTGATCCTTATTGATCTAAATGAGTCCATCTTACTATCTCAGAAAGGTCAAGAAAGGTGGAAAAAGTAAGTCAAGACGGCAAAAAATGACAGTTGTGTACTTGGGTATGTTATAAGATTTACGTTATTTTAAGCTTATTTTAACACAAAATCAATACAAATATAGTTTCATTTATGCCTTATAATCATATTTGTACACTTTACACAGATAATTTAGCCATCCTAACATGAGAAAATTCGAATTAAAAAACCTAACCTAACTGTCAAACGGAACTTTTATATTGAATTTTTACGCTTATTAAATGAGAGCGCCAAGTAATTTTAACATATTTGAGTTCAGCAAGTCTAGTTTTATTAACCCTCAAAATTTTATCAATTTTCGACAACTGCCGCTAAAGTGAAGTTATACCTTTTTTTTACATATTTTATATTTTGCTTCCCAAATCTAGTTGCGCCCGTGGCGGGCGCCTCTTTCGCCACACCCTCGTTACGGCACTGGACATCGTACATGTTCTGATTTTCTTTATCCGTAAACATCTTGATAATTAAAAAACACTATAAAGAAAATCTACTTACGCCACTTGCACGCAATCTGTGACTTTATTATTGTTTCAGTTGTTTTCCAGAGCATTCAAGATTTTATAAATTCGATACACAATGTTCAAATTCAACAGTTTTTTTTTTTTTTTTAATAAAACGTTATGTTGGTTAATGGTTACCAATCTAAACAGTGTTTTTGTCTGTCTAATGGCTATAGGAAATAAAAAAAGTTAACTATCACAGCTTGAAAATGTGCAACTTTTCTCCAATTTCCAAGATATCACAATGATAAGCAACGAAAAATTCACCACCTTGTATAACTGAAATATGAAATAAAATACTTACCTTCTGAACAGCCGTTTGGTGAAATATATTCTAGTTGCATGTTAATTTCTCTCATAAAACTATTAAATTGTTTAAATCTCGCGTACAAAGTGTAGCAAAGAATGTCGAAAAGTATTTCATGAAATATTCCCCCACAACTGATGAAATGAAATACATAATATATTGCGGGTGGGTCTAATAGTAAATAAAATAATGTTGTAATTGTACAAATAGCAAAATGTATTGATACTATACACCACGCAACTATTTTCTGATGTTTTATTTCTAAATAGTGCAGTTTCAATAAACAGTCGACGTTGTTTAAAGATTGGAAAATCGGTTCCATATATTTCTTCATATTTAGAATTACATTTATTCTGGGCATAAAAGACATGAAAGAAACGAAAACAATATTTAGAGATTTAAGAACAGATGCTCTTAGTTTTGCAGAATTGTCAGTTGCTATGCCATCGACCTGAAAAAGTGAGATATACTAACAAAGTATTATTAAATTAAGTAATTAGACGTTTTTGAGATATTTCATTTAAAAATAATAAACATTTGAATTTGTATTACTTGAAAGCTCTTTAAATTAAGCGATGCAACACTAAAACATTTTGAGGATTTAACTGTCAGATGAGTTTTATGTAAATAAAATAAACGCAAAACAAGCGACAGTAGATTTAACAGTTCTATATGTTATGTGTGTTATACAGGGTGTTTCTTAACACTTGTTTTCGTAACACGTTACAATACCATCGAGAAAATGGATCGTTTTGCGTAAAACAGGCGTAGAACAACTTCATAACGGCGTTTTTGTCAAGTTTTTTTTTGGTTTTCTGTCGTTTTGAGTGAACCAGATCTGTTGGATTACTAACGCCTAACTTTTGTGCAATCTCTTGAATTTTTATGCGTGGTTTTGATTCAACTAACGCATACAGTTGGTCGTTATCAACTGAAGAAGGACGTTCGCGAGCTTTTTTATCTTCAAGGCTCTCGTCTGCAGCCCGAAATTTTTGGAATCACCATTGCACAATATGTTCCTTTACAATACCCATATCAAAGGCATTGTTTGGTTTACAAACAGTTTCTGCTGCTTTACCACCCTTTTAAGTCATACAAAAAATTTCTCGTATTTGCTTCTTTTTCATTTTATTTTGATAACACTTTTTTAAGCAAAATTAATAATAAAACAGATGTCGATGTTACAAAATACAGACCGAAAAAATTCACTTTAAAATAATATTAACAACATGAAATGTTACACTTTCAATTAAAAAACTAGGTTATTTTATTTTTAAAGTCTTACAAGTAATGAAGAGGTGTAACATAAACTTTAACTTTTAAATAAGGCCAGGGGAAAAAATACAGCGTCCTAATAGGCCGTTTACACTTACGGATTTGCATGTGGTTTTGCCGACTTGGTTTTGCATGTGGTTATGATCCTGCGTGTGAACGCTAAAACCAAGCAATTTTATTGACCTTGGTTTTGCACAAGTGAATCTAGTAGCGCTAGCTTCACACACACGATCATAACCACATGCAAAACCATGTGCAAAACCGTAAGTGTAAACAGCCTATAAGATCCGGAGATCTAGCAGGCCACATAACTTCTTCCCTACGATTTCCTAACCACCTCCCTTGATACGCTGTATCTAGAAACTTCTTAACAATTCTGCATTATGTACAGGGTGGTCCAAATTCGATGGTATTACATGGGTAATAGTCAAGATAAAGTAACGGTTAAATTACCAGAAATGTACAGTTTTTTGGTACAAACTCAGAACCGTTTTCAAAAATATTCTATCATTTTCGGTTTAGGAGTTATTAAAGAAAAACTGTATTTTTGTTATATTAATTTGTAATGTGTCATATCTCCCTTATTGTTTTAAATATCGAAAAAGTTTATGGAGATTATTTTGAGGTATTTTTATGTAGATTTTAATAGTACTAAAAAAAATATTACATGATAATGTTATTTACATAAACAACGTATTTATTTGAAAAAAAAAGTTTTCATTTATTCAACATATCTTTGGGAAAACAAAACAACGTTACTGTCGATATTGCAATATAACTTAAACTAATTTTATTCTATTAAATAATTAAAATGATCAAAACAATTACACAAATTACATTAAATGTTCAAAAAGAAATCCATTTTGTGCAAAACAGGACATACATTTTTGTCGCATCTTATTTATCGCTCGCTGAATGCTTCTACGAGGAATTTGCTGGCATGCAGTCAATATATTATTTTTCAATTGCTCCACATTTTTTATATTGTTTTTATAAATTTTATTTTTTAGGTTTCCCCAAACGAAATAATTTAATGGATTTAGGTCCTATCCACTTATTAGGGAATATTTCATTAAAGTCTTTGCATACTATCTTAGCATTATGTGGAGGAGCACGAAAGATCTTGTAACTGATTAAGAGGAATGTTGTCTAAATAATTTAATAATTGCTCTTGTAAAAACTGCAGATATCTAAGCATTCAGTTGCCTGATAAATAGGGCCTATAATTTGGTCATTCCATAACCCAAGCCGCACATTTAGTGAAACTCGATTTTGTGCTGTACCTCTCTATTGCGCCTTGGGTTAATTGTTGCCAAAAATGCTCATTTTTTCTGTTAAAAATACCCACGTTAGTAAAGTGGCATTCATCGGCCCAAATGATTTTGGTAAGAAAGTTTGGGTCGTCGTTATTTTTGCCTACTAGCCAATTGCAAAAATTAAACGTGTTTCCTCATCACCTAGATGCAGACTTTGACTAATATGTATTTTATAAGATTTATAATTTTCTCGTCTTAAAGTTGTTCATACAATGATTTGGGGTAGAGGTAGGTTGTGGAACAACTCCCCAGTTGAGACCGATAAATTATCATTAACCTGCACTTATAAAATATGTACGTAATTGAAAATTGTAATTATAAAAAATATACCGCTAGACGAATGTTTTCTCTATTTTCTTCTGTTACTCGGCTTCCATATAATTTCGAGATATATTAAATGATCCGTAGCTGCTCAAGTTTCTATGTAATTTTCAAAAAATTGTGCCATTAGGTTGAATTTTTCCAGGATACCTATTAAAATACATTTCGGCAGCGACTTTTGCATTTTTATTAGAACTATAATAAATGTTTATCATATTACACTGTTTCTCTTTAGAAAAACGTATTTTAAACAACTGTCACGAATTAAAATGATATTCTGTTAAAACGACAACTATTTGACAGAGAAGCGTTATTTTGTTTTGTTGAATAAATAAAAAACCTTTTTTTTTCAAATAAATACGTTGATTATGTAAATAACATAATCATGTAATACAATTTTGAAATCAGAAAAAAAGTTCTAGCTAACTAAATAAAAATCAAGTTTGTCGCCCATAAGAAATTAAAAAGTTAGTACCTATAAAACAACACGGAATCGGCACAGCAAACAATTGATGGCACCAATAAATGTAAATTAAAAAGTGGCCACGTAAAAGTTTTTACATATTAAAAAATATATGAATAAAAAAGTTATAGCAAACAAATTAAGTAATTTTTTCATTTTTTTTTTTTAAATTTTCAACAACTGTTAAAGATATTTCAAATCTGTTTTGATATTATTGATAATGATAAAGTTTAGCAACTCTGCCAAATTTAAACCTACCCTCTATCTTCAGTAATTAATAAGCGAGGTCCCCATGGTTGCCCCCGAATTTGAATCACTCTGTACACACTAGGGTTTCTTTCCCGGGATCCCGGTCCATTTTAAGCTATTTTATATTTCCCGGGAATTCCCGGGATTTTAAAAAAGTGTTGTTTTCGTTTATTTTGTGCTAAGATCTTTGTGATACTATCATAACTCATCAGAATTTTATGCTTAAAATGTCTTTGTTAACAGTAAATTATGGAAAACATTCAAAATAATGTTTCTCTTTTAGTATGGCGCAAAGAAGCCCGGTCTCCATTACAAAGTTAATATCTTCAAAATACTTTTACTGTTTTATTTTTGTGTACCCTGATAATTCAAAGCAAAATAGCTTATAAATAAAATTTTATTGATAATAACGATGTTTCTTTGCTGCTAGATGCTCTCAAGACAATTTCACCTACATCAATAGAGACTGAGTGAGCATTTTATGCAGCAAGACTTTTTGTTAATAAATTAAGAAAAAGACTAATTGACTGAAGCACAGATCACCTTTGTTTTCTTAAATCACATTACAAAAATTCATTGTAAAAATTATATTATTGTATTCATAAATATGAAATTGCAATAGAAAGGTTATAATTCCAAAATGTATGTTTCTCTCACCAATATTATTGAATTATTTGTAATAAACATGGAGCAAAATGCATTACATATATTACTTGGAGTTGTTTTTAAGTAATAAACCGCTCCCTTAATTTTTTGGGTTATTAATTTTAAAATATTGACATAATTTATTACATCCCGAAATCCCCGGGAAATCCCGGGACAAAGGCCGATTTCTTCCCGGAATCCGGGGACAAGCAAAATGGTCAAATATGAGAAACCCTAGTACACACGCACACACATACATAGACGTAATCGCAAAAATAGTCAAAACGGGTTTGGGGAACCTCAAAACGTGTATATCTGTAGAAATGTGTAAACATTTCGCGATCACAATACTTCATATTACTATCACCCTAATATACTTCATCGTGGAACAAAAAATAACGTCATTTCAATAGAGAATTTCTATCGATTTACAAAAATAATACAAGTAGGTAGTAGGTGTATAGGAGTTTCCTGCTAAAATAACAAAGTTATAGGGGTGCGAAAGTTAAACTAAATCACCCGATATTAAAGCGATAATGCGTTTTTTTAAGTATTTTCTATGCCCGTATACTCACGATTGAACGATATATTGCTGCATATGATAAGTAACAAAATATGCATGCCGCCAGAAGAAAAAGTATTGCTGTGTAACTAGCACATATCCAACAGAATGTTGGTTTATTGGATTTAATTCTTATTGTAGATACTCCATAAATTGCAGCAATTATTAATATAGGGTTCCATATTTCTGATACAGTTTTCGACATATTTACGAGTTCTTAAAACTTGAAGGTTGAATTCATGGCTTGCTAGTTCATTTCTATGAAACATAAATATCTTAAGAGCACTCTAGAAATTACGGTAAGCTTTAAAAATAATAATAGGCATTTATTGAGTGACGTAAAACGTACGTATTTATGTTGTCCATTAAACATATTGTTATTTTTATTATGGCATTTAATAGGATTAACTTAATTTAATAAAGTATTGTCAAATTGCTAACTTTCTAGTTCTAGTTTTATTGAACGTAAAACATGCATATACAGGGTATATTCAAAACCAAAATTTAAACTCCCCTAAGTCAACAAATTGATTTGTGAAGAAATATTATATTTTGTATATTACTGATTATATTCAAGTGGCATATGATATTAATTGAGTATAAAATAATTTTTATCTAAATCTATAAAAATCAAAATGTATTTAGTGACTTTGAACTGTAAAGTTTGAAATTAAATTATAGTCTGATGAAATAGGTTTTAAAAAAGTGCCTCAATAATACAAATTTTAATTATGTAACTCACCAAATAGAAATTATTATTCGAATTTAAAAAAAAATGCAAATTATTTAATTTTTTGTTTTAAACATTTTATCTACGCAAGACAAAACAAAACCCGTATAGTAGTAGTAAGCTTTTTTAATGATAACCAGTTCAGAGAACTCTGGTATGCATGGTTACGTTCTTAATGGTAGTATTTTAGATTTGGTTTAGTAAAATGTATCGTGAGGTCCCCTGAATAATAAATGCTTATATTCCTGAAATGAAAATTAACTTTCGCTGTTCTCTGAGGAATAGGCTGACAACATTACCTTGAGACAGGTAATTGGGATGGCAAAAACGGGACGGGATTGTGCAGTATTCTACATTTATAAGGGAAATAAAGCCTACAATTTTGTCTTGAAAGTAGTATAGATGAGTTGTTTCTAAATCACACAATGAAAAAATCGGGCTGAGATGCGTACCTCGTAACAAATAAAACAATAAAACTTTGTAGTTCATATAGAGGTGAATATCTGAATGCTACGTAAGTTGACATCGAAAGTGATTTATTAAGTGGATGCGTATTTGATAAGAAAAAATTGGCTGGAGGATGCGTCCCCGCATTAAAAATTAGTCGTTCAAATAAATATGAATATCTGAAGGCTATGCAGTCGACTTGCTTGAATACCAACCGGTCCGCCCCGGGGCGCTTGTGCAGGTACCTGAGTGGCACGCTCGGATCGAGGTCAGCCGTTTGCTGATTAGCGAAAGTGGTTATCGTGTTGTTGTTGTTTAGACGAGACAGGTTTTGTAAAAACTGCTTTTTTGATAGGTATTTATTTAATCGTTTAAATGTTAACACTTTATGCTATGCTTCAAAAGATAACAATGTCTTCTCTCTCTTTTGACAATAACAATTTAAACTGGATTTAAAATGCAATAACAAAAACTTACCCAATTTGCATAGTAGGCGGGAGTTGTTAAGCTCTTTGACGTTTTTAAATGTATATTTTCTGTAGTTCAATATAGATGGTGCAATTTTTCAAATATAACGAGTGAAACTGTATAATATTAGTATGCTACACTGTAGATGGCGCTACTATGACTAGTATCGCTTTATATGGTACGTATCATACCTGATACCATATGACTGTATAATATTAGTATGCTACACTGTAGATGGCGCTACTATATGAGAACTATGACTAATATTGCTTTATATGGTACGTATCATATCTGATACCATATGACGGTTGTAGGCGGGAGTTGTTAAGCTCATGAACGTTTTTTAAATGAATATTTTCTGTAGTTCAACAGAGATGGCGCAATTTTCAAATTACGGGTGAAACTGTATGCTACACTGTAGATGGCGCTACCATATGAGAACTATGACTAATATCGCTTTATATGGTGCGTATCATATCTGATACAATATGCGGCAAGGGGTAAGCGGTTAAAGATAAAAAAATGCCCAAAAGATCCAAACTTCCCAAAGTTTCCAAAAATTCCCAAAAGTTCAAAAATTCCCATAGGTTCCAAAAATTCCCAAAAGTTCCAAAAGTTCAAAAATTCCCAAGTTTCAAAAATTCCCAAGTTTCAAAAATTCCCATAAGTTCCAAAAGTTAGAAAATTCCCAGAAGTTAAAAGATTCCCATAGGTTCCAAAAATTCCCAAAAATTAAAAAATTGCCAAAAATTCCCAAAAATTCCAATAATTCCCAAAAGTTCCAAAAATTAAAAAATTCCCAAAAGTCCAAAAATTCCCCCAAAAAAAAATCCAAAATTCCCAAAAGTTCCAAAAACTCAAAAAATTCTTATAGGTTCCAAAAATTCCCAAAAGTTCCAAAATGTCAAAAATTCCCAAAAGTTCCAAAAGTTAAAAAAATTCCCATAAGTTCCAAAAATTTCCAAAAATTCAAAAAATTTGTCAAAAATTCCCAAAATTCTTATAGGTTCCAAAAATTCCCAAAAGTTCCAAAATGTCAAAAATTCCCAAAAGTTCCAAAAGTTTAAAAAATTCCCAAAAGTTCCAAAAATTCCCAAAAGTTCCAAAAATTCTTATAGGTTCCAAAAATTCCCTAAAGTTCCAAAATGTCAAAAATTCCCAAAAGTTCCAACAGTTAAAAAAATTCCCATAAGTTCCAAAAATTTCCAAAAATTCAGAAATTCCAAAAATTTGCCAAAAATTCCCAAAATTCTTATAGGTTCCAAAAATTCCCAAAAGTTCCAAAATGTCAAAAATTCCCAAAAGTTCCAAAAGTTTAAAAAATTCCCAAAAGTTTCAAAAATTCCCAAAAGTTCCAAAAATTCTTATAGGTTCCAAAAATTCCCAAAAGTTAAAAAAATTCCCATAAGTTCCAAAAATTTCCAAAAATTCAGAAATTCCAAAAATTTGTCAAAAGTTCCCAAAATTCTTATAGGTTCCAAAAATTCCCAAAAGTTCCAAAATGTCAAAAATTCCCAAAAGTTCCAAAAGTTTAAAAAATTCCCAAAAGTTTCAAAAATTCCCAAAAGTTCCAAAAATTCTTATAGGTTCCAAAAATTCCCAAAAGTTCCAAAATATCAAAAATTCCCAAAAATTCCAAAATGTCAAAAATTCCCAAAAGTTCCAAAATGTCAAAAATTCCCAAAAGTTCCAAAAGTTTAAAAAATTCCCATGGGTTCCAAAAATTCAAAAACTGCCAAAAATTTCCAAAACATCCAAAAATTAAAATATTTTCAAAAGTTTAAAAAAAAAATCCAAAATTCCCAAGTTTTAAAAATTCCAAAAAGTTTCAAAAATTCTTATAGGTTCCAAAAATTCTCAAAAGTTCCAAAATGTCAAAAATTCCCAAAAGTTCCAAAAGTTAAAAAAAATTCCCATGGGTTCCAAAAAATTCCCAAAAGTTTAAAAATTGCTAAAAATTCCCAAAAATTCAAAAAATTCCCAAAAGTTCCAAAAATTCAAAAATTCCCAAAAGTTCCAAAAATTCAAAAATTCCCCAGTTTCATAATACCCAAAAGTTCCAAAATTCCCAAAAGTTCCAAAAGAAGAAATATTTAGATCTATAGTGTATTTTTAATTTTCGTCGTTAAAAATAATAATACCTTCTAATCGTTTGAATTTCCTGTACAGACACATCGAACGACTTAATATCTTTATTACATATGTAAATAAAATGAATATGAAAGTGATTGTTTTTCGTAATATGTTAATATATATATAGTTTTACAGTGATTACTTTAAGCAGTAGTGTGACAGCTTCTTAAATAAAAACAATGAGTGATGTAACAATAACTGAGGTGCAGTTGGAATCTATATTTCAACAGAATTGCTGTAATTATCACCGTCTCCTTATAATCCAGATTATTTGGCCCAATCTCTCAGAACATCAACGAAAAAAATGGAGTCAATATCAACCGTGTTTAAAACATTTTAATACGGATACAAATATTGATCACGTGGACGGACCCAATATTTTAAAGATTAATTGCAAGACTTGTCAAAACTCAAAGTAATTGTTAAAACTTGTACAGTTGCTTGACGCATCTGAGACAGGCGTCATGTTACCAGCTTTAGTCATTTTGTCTGCATTATCTCTGAACGTTTTGTATGTAAGTCGACCGTTTAATACTGAATATGCTTTGATCACATTTGATTTCAATACCAGCAAACCCGTAAATTGGCATCACATGTATAAGGATTATTCGATTTATAATATACGACTTTATAAAATTGATGTTACGAATTTTACTTCAAATAATAGTTATATTTACTATAGACTAAATTATGTTTACAAAAATTTTACACGACTGTCCAATTGGCAACTTCTTTATTTTAATAATTCTTCTTCAATTACTGATCCCGTGATAGATGAAAAAGTACGTAGTTATACTTTTGTTGATTGGATTTTATTATTAAACAGTTATCTATGTTTCCTGTTTTACGTATTGGTTGCAGTATTTGTAATAAAGCATAAAAGATTTAAACAATAAGTAAAACTCAACAATAATGATATCATTTTTTTTCGATCATGCGACTGGACAAGATTTTTTTAAATTGTTGTGTAACAACTTACATAACAAAGTCTTATTGAAAGTCGTACCTCACCAGACTGGTTAACCTTTCCAAGTGAAGGTCGTACTTAACCAGACTGGTTAACCTTGTTTTTATGTTTTTAATTGTTAACATGATACCTTGCGAAACGGGTTTTGAGCTATATATAGGGACATGACTTTATACTACATCAACAGTTGACAGTTATATATCCTTCAAGATGCAGCAGCTCGAAGAAATAAATTCGATTGGTTTAGCTTCCAACTTTAAACCACAATTGAAAGTTAAAGAGATGGTGATCGACAAGTTCTACAACGTGCTTGGTATAGATACTGCGACTACGAAATTCGGCAAAGCAGTAGTCGTGGAAACGGACGAGCATTCCATTTTTTTACCGAAACGGATGGTCGACAAATTCGATGCAGTCACGCTTGAAACGATGAGAAGTTCGCAGTATGCTTTGGTTTTTCGTGGACTCAAACCCACCGGTCAAGCAAAACCTGCATCGTTGGTGGAATTCGTGAAATTGTAATTAGTGGTAAGTTAAATTTAAAAGAAACTAGTTAATTTGCTAAGTCGATTAAATTTACAGTAAATAAAAAATGGAGCATTTTAGTGAAACGGCGAATGGCATGCATTTAACATTAAAAGCAGCTTATGTAAACTTACAAAGTAGTCGCGATCCCAAAGAACTTACAATTCAGACTTGGATTCGTTATAGTGGTAAAACTATTCGTTTACTTTTGCAAGCATTGCGATTGTCAAACTTAAGTTTTGGTGAAAAGCGAAATTTAGAATCATTGTTGGGTAATGTAAAAAGATATAAATTATTATTAAAAAATTTATTATATAATAAAAAAAAACATGGTGGTAAACTTAAAAGTCATAAAGGTGATCGTGTTGCTTGGGTGGATATAAAGAGTGCATTTAAATCTAGAATCCGTTCAGGACTCATTATAAATTTTAAACATAAATTATTAACTTCATTTTTGGATGATTGTTTTTATTTGTTTGCAAGTCGTATAAAAAATGAATACCAAAAATATCAATGTCCTTTTAAAATTAACGTTGTGTTTTGTGCTGAATTTGTTAAACAAACGGGGACCAATAAAGTTTTTGATGAAAAACATTTTAGTTCAAAAAACCAACTGTTAATTTTTAGTCAACTCTCTAATAACGATTTAAAAAATTGGTTTTCTGATAATGTTATCGATTTCGTTAACACTAAATTAGATAAATTTCAAGAGTCAGATAGTGGGTGGTCGCTTTCTAATATAATATCGTTAGCTATCAACATTAATCATTGTGATCAGTTATTTAATATGGGTTCATCCTTTATCGAATTACCGAAGGAAATAAAATTGAAAGGGGCTGTTGTTAACGTTAAGAACATGGATAATGCATGTTTTGGACACGCCGTGATGTCAGGGTTGTATCCTGTAAAAAGAAACGCTAATCGTGTTTCATCATATCCACCTTATGAAACCGTATTAAATTTAAATAATATCACTTTCCCCATGACCATAAGTCAGGTTTCAACGTTTGAAAAAAATAATGACATATCAGTCAACGTTTACATTTTGAAATTTAAAAAACGTAAATACATAACTTGTCCGGTATACCTAACTTCAAATAAAAAAGATACTCATGTAAATTTATTAATGATACAAGAAAATTACAAAGATGGTAATTTTGACAACAATAATCAACATTTTTGTTGGATTAGCAATTTGTCGCGCCTAGTGCGTTCCCAGTTAACGAGTCATAGGGCTAAAATATTTATTTGTGATAGATGTTTACAATATTTTACTAGTGATTTAAAATTAAATTTACATTCAAATGATTGTAAAACAATTAATAATTGTAAAATAACGCTACCTGCAGAGGGAACGTTGTTGGAATTTACAAATTTTTCTTACAAAGAATATTTACCTGTTGTGGTGTACGCTGATTTTGAATGTTTGTTAAAAAATATTGATAGTACTAGCGAACAGTCCACAGTAAAATATCAAGAACATGAACCATATAGTGTAGCTTATTACGTTCATTGTAGATTCAATAAAAATTTATCATTTTTTAACTTGTATAGAGGATCTGATTGTTGCACTTGGTTTGCAAACCAACTTGAAAGAATATTAGTGGACTTTCAAAGTTATTACGACACTGTCGTACCAATGCATCCACTAACACCAACCCAACAAAAAGAGTTTTATGAAACCACAATTTGCCATATGTGTGAAAAACAAATTCAAAATGAAACAGGTGTTAAAGATTACGATCATTTTACGGGAAATTATAGAGGAAAAGCACATTATGCTTGCAATATTAATTATGATAAATCAAAATATGTTATTCCTGTAATATTTCACAACTTCTCCGGGTACGATTCTCATTTTCTTGTCAAAGATTTAGCTCACGCGTTCTCAGGTAAATTATCTCTTTTACCACTCAATAAAGAACGTTATATTTCGTTTACAAAAGAACGCATTGGTTCACGTTTAAAATTAAGATTTATAGATTCGTACAGATTTTTAAGCGCATCTCTCGATACACTTGTATCATATTTGAATCGAGATCAGTTTAAAATTTTGGATGCTATTTATCCACATCTTTCTGATACCGAAAAATTGTTGTTAACGAGGAAAGGTATTTTTCCGTATGAATATTTGGACAGTTGGGAAAAATTAAATGACATCGAACTACCAACAAAAGAATTATTTTTCAGTAAACTTAAAAACAGTCACATATCAGATGTTGAATACCTGCATGCTCAGAATGTTTGGAATACTTTTAACATTAAAGACTTGGGTTCCTATAGCGATTTATATTTGAAAACAGATGTAATTTTGTTGGCAGATGTGTTTGAAAATTTTCGAATAGGTTGTAAAGATAGTTACGATCTTGATCCAAGTAACTACTATACAATAGCAGGATATACATTCGATGCCATGCTAAAATATACAAAAGTTAAATTAGAATTACTCTCTGATATTGATATGTTATTGTTTTGGGAGAGGGGTTTACGTGGTGGTGTCAGTCAATGTTCGACTCGACATGCTGTTGCAAATAATAAATTTTTATCGGGGTACAATCAAAATTTACCGTCAAATTATTTAATGTACTTCGATGTAAATAATTTATATGGCTATGCAATGTCACAATTTTTACCATATGGTGGATTTCAATGGTTATCACAATCGGAAATTGATGAGTTAAACGTACTTGACGTTAGTGATCAATCTCCAGTCGGTTATTTGTTTGAAGTCGATTTAGAGTATCCTGCACACTTACATAATTTACATAAGTACCTACCCTACGCACCTGAACATCGCGTACCACCAAACAGTAAATGTCAGAAATTATTATTAACGTTATATAATAAAGAAAAATATGTTTTACACTACCGAAGTTTGAAACAATGTTTACAAGCTAGTCTAGTCCTTAAAAAGATACATAGAGTATTAAAATTTCAACAAAAACCGTTTTTAAAAAATTATATTGATTTTAATACAAACAAACGTCAACATGCAAAAAACGAGTTTGACAAGCATTTCTATAAACTATTAAACAACGCTGTATTTGGAAAAACTATTGAGAACGTTCGTAAACATAGAAATGTAAAGCTAGTTACAAAATGGGATGGTCGGTTTGGGGCATTGTATTACATAAATAAACCAAACTTTCATAGTAGAGCAATCTTTGATGAAAATTTAGTTGCTATTGAGTTACGTAAACTTGAAATTAACTATAAAAAACCAGTTTACGTCGGAGTGTCCATTTTAGATATCTCAAAACTTTGTTTGTACGATTTTCATTATAATTATATGTTGACTAAGTTTACCACTGACGAATGTAAATTATTATATACCGATACTGATAGTTTAATATATTCAATAACTTGTGAAAACTTTTATGATAATCTGAAAACGGATATTCATCTTTTTGATACAAGTGACTACCGAGAGAATAACGTTTTTAATATTCCTCGTGTGAATAAAAAAGTTCCAGGTTTGATGAAAGATGAAAATAACGGTTGTATTATGACAGAATTTGTTGGATTGAAATCAAAAATGTATAGTTTTACTATAGATGGAGGTGGTGTGGTTAAAAAAGCTAAGGGTGTGAATGAAGCAGTTGTAAAAAAAATGATTTCTTTTGAAGATTATCTTAAATGTTTAAAAACCAACATTGTTCTAACCGCTTCTCAATTTCATATTCAGTCTGAGTTACACAAAGTATTCAGTGTACAACAAATGAAAATAGCTCTCAGTGCAAATGACGATAAACGTTACATATTGACTAATGGTGTAGACACTTTACCTTGGGGACATTGCGCAGCTGCAGAATAAATAAATGTTAAATGTATAAAATGCTCCATAGCACGATTAGTACTTCACAAACGTCTCGATAATCTTAACGTGCTTAACTGCGAAAATGAGTGTACCCGACATCAACGCTATTATCTCTGAAGATTCTATAACAGAAGATGACATCGATCCCACACAAATTGAAGAAATCATCATACCTGTAAACGCTAACTGTGAAAATGTGGTACACAGACATTTGTGGAGTCAACATTATCAACGCAAAGTTGTTCACGATGACTACGCCAAAGAAGATGAGTGTTATACCTTCTATTCGTTAAATTCATTTACGCATAAAAAAATTAATTTCGTATGTATTCACTGTTTTGATTTAGCAAGGTACGTTTGGTATAATACCGTACCAAACGCATTTTCCAAAAGACATCATTGTCACACTTCTTACATATTGTATTGTGATAAGTGTAAAAATCTTTGTAATCTTCAACCTCAAAATAATTGTGCAACTTTGGCGTTTTATCATCAAATAAAAACAGAACCCGTTTCTGCAAATAATTACGTTAACATTCCTTCGTTGGAATAAACTAAATATCGACTTTTTAGAATTTTACTTTTTTTGTTATGGTTAAGATAGGTTTTAGTTATATGTAAAGTTTAGCTTTAAATGATTTATGTGAATATTTGTAATCTTTTGTCTTAATAAATACATATTTTTAACTGCTTCTTTTATTTACGTTACTCTTTTGATACCAGATTAGACGATTTATGTTTAGTATTAAAATTTAAAAAAAAAAACAAAAAAAGTTAGTTTAATAATTTTATTTTCATAAAATAATGTACAAACAATTAAAAAATATTAATGTATTACATTTTCCTCTCGCAATTCTTCAATTATTGAAAGTATTTCATTTTCATGGTTGTTATTACCGGCTGTTTTTGAAGCCCATAATAAGCGCAAACGACTTATGAGCTCAGCAGGTTTGTTCCAGTAAACGTATTCTAAAGGTCTATCGTTGTACGTCTTTTTGGAAGTAGAAATTCCTTCGCCACCCCAAGTTTGAAGACGTCTTGCTCTTGTTTCATAGGGCGTCCTTCTAGATGATGACGATGTTTTTGGAGTTTCGTCAAGTAGTGGTTTTATAATAAAAGAATATTTATAACCTCTATTGCTTTTAACTCGATTAGTGGGATGAAAACCTTGTTTATGTAAATTAGTTTGATCCATTATTTGCTTATAGATCTTCCTATCATTGTCTTTAACAAGACGGTACGAGGGTCTATCCATGAAAAGTAATTCGTAAAGACCCTGCGTGCCTTTGTGTAAAACATTGTTAATTTTTATGTCAGCACCGATAATTTCGATAGGTGTGTTACCTATCGACCAGGAATCAGTCACCTGATCATAATGAACTCCGTAAGTATAATCGATTTCTTTTTTATCATCTTTCAGTAATTTTTCCAAATACTGACGAGGTAACGGATCGTATTGCTCGAGGAAGAGGTTGAAAACATCCTGACTGGTTTGTAACGTATCACTAAACACGTTCTCTTCTTCTTCTTCGTCTTCATAAGGTGGTGAGTCAGCAATGACGTCAGTTGTTAAAAATCTGGGCGTAGCTTGCTGTCGCATGGATTTGCTAACTTCATTATCATCATCATCATGAGTTTTAAAACTATGTTTTAATGGTGATTTAACTGAATCACCTTTTTCTAGTTTGATTTCACGTTTTACATCTGCCCTTGTTTGTTTTATAATTTCCTTCAGAGGTTCCGTTATAGGTTTATACGTTTGCTCACGTTGAAATGTTTCCTCAGCTTGACCTAGTTTTAAATCTCTATATTTTTTTCTTATGGCTTTGCTAGTCTTAATTAATTCACGTTTTAATTTTTCATCTTTTTTATTCATGTTGTATACTTAACGAATACCAACATACTGAGATCATAACATAAACCCAACAAATTAATATAGCGATAACAATCTTATTACGCGCAACGTACGTCAACCCCTACAAATGTATATAGAAATCAAAATTCTTACGGTATCGACCATTTTCCAAATCACTGTCTTTATCTATCACTAACACACTATATTTATCATCTTTCCAACAAGCATTGCAAATATTTTTGAATTGTGTAAAAGTCATGTCACTATTAACATGTTCATTATAGACATGTTGTAAATTAACGTAGTCCTGTTTAAAAAGAACAATTAAGTTAGCGTTATCGCGAATCAATTGTTTTGGAATTTTTGAATATGTCTGACAAAGATAAAAGCTATCAACGTTGTTATGTCGACCCATACAAAAGTATTCGCGCATTCTATTTTGTTTGTCGCAAATTATATCATCAAAAATAAATATTGAATTACGTTTAGCCTCTCTCGGATCACAAATAGCCTCGTTGTCTGTGAAAGTATAATAACCTATTTCCTTTACATGCCCGAGAGCATGTTTTAAGAACAGATATTTGGGTTGATTTAAAAATTTTGAATAGATGTATACGTTTTCGAATCGTAAACCATTTAAATCGGTAAGCAAGGTTATAAGGAGGTTTGTTTTACCAGAATTACTTGGTCCACATACTAGAGCACGAATTGATGACGGAAGCAGCGGACCATGTTTACGTTCATCGTTTACAACTTCTAATTTATCATCAAAATTATTTATCGGTAACGTTGCTTGTTGCTTTATTAACCGCATGCTTACACTTTACCCTCTAATGTTTTCAATTTTTCTTCTATAATTCGTATTTTATCGTTTATAGCCACAAGTTCAGACTGTATTGATCTTTGCAAGAGCGGAAAAATATTATCAACGTATGCTTTGGTGGATGCATCTTGCGCTTCGGTGGGATTGCGAACATTACTCAGTCTTTTGTTTTCAATGTTAAAATCACCTGATTGTGTTAACGTAAATCCTTGTCCAGGTATGCCACGTAAAAGTTTCGTTTTGATTGCTGTCGACGTGTGTCTACCGAACTTGTCAACACTCATTACGAAATTAACAACTTCCTACCTTAAACTAAGCTTATATAAAACAAACAAAGACAATCCATTAAAGTTATTTTATTTTATTAAGTTTTATCAATAATACATTTAACATTTATATATTTAACCTTATTGCACTACGTTCGTTTTGTCTATCCAAGATCGTTCATCAAGTCCAAGCCATTTTACATACAACTTGTTTCCTTTTCGACGCAATACTTTTTCAACGAGGTAAATGTCAGGGTTCAAGGTTTTTTGCAATTCATACTCGTAAAATCCACCTTCAATAGGACGTCCTTGCATATCTTCCAGTTTATACGTCACGGGGTTGGTTAATTGAACTTTAGTAATTTTAAATAACTCCGTTGACCAAGATGGTGTGTAACCTTTTTCGAAGATGCTTTTAAATTTACTGATTCTAACGACCTCGTTAATTTTATAGCGACCTTTACCAGCCACTTTTAAATGACTGTACACATTCAATTTTGTACGACTACGAACGTCACCCGGTTTCATGTTAGTTGTGCTGTGCTTACGATTATTGTAATTTTTAACGACTTCATTTAATATATCAATCCATTTATAGTTACCACGTAAACTAAAGCGTTTATATAAATCATTTTTTAACGTTCTTATTGCACGTTCCGCAATTGCTGCCTTTTTAACGCTATAAGTTGAATAATGATTAATATTATATTTTTGCATAAGTAGTGCAAAAGATCGGTTGTAAAATTCAGTACCGTTGTCAGTTTGCAAATTGTCGGGAATATTACCTCGTTTTAGTATCGCACTTTCAAACATTTGCACTACCTCTTTGGCATTTTTCGATTTTAACGGTACAGCCCAAATATATTTTGAATAACAGTCTATGACTAACAACATATACTTGTATCCTTTATTTTCCCTGGCATACAATCCAAATTCCGCCAAATCAGCTTGATACAAATCTTTTAACTTTTTGATAACAGTTCGCCGTCGCGGAAAGTTTTTACGAGCTGGTTTGTGCAATTCATTGACCACTTGTTGTTTCGTCATTTTCAATTATTTATGAAAGATTTCTTTACTGAATTGACTTTTATAAAGTTTGCTTATACACTGATGGTTTGCAACAGAAGGGGTGAAGAATGTAATCGTAAATTAATTTTACGTTTTCCACAGCACACACACCACTATCATGATAATAACACTTAGCATTCCATTGTGATTTATTCAACTGCGGTATATTTTTCAAATTAACAATTTGATCCAAATCTTTTACGATTACATCACCGTAAAAATATTTTCGAAGGAAATCACATTTTATTTCACCTTTACAGTATATTACGGTAGCATACTTTTTAATATCACTTAATATATGTGGTATTCGTGATAACTCGACATCACCGTCGGACCACTTCAGTTTGTGATGATTTTTGGTTAACCAATTTGCCTGACGTTGAAGAGAATTTGAGAGATATTTAAATGGAAATGGTTCTTTAAACACATAGTGTGCAATTCGTTCACCATCCCATATTGCAAGCTCTTTTGGTACAAACTCTGGCGTTTTAAAACCTTGCACGTCGATTACGATACAACTCATAATTTACGAACATCTCCGTTCAGGGGTCTATACTGCACCAAACAATCATGTAGAATAAGAGCGTACGCGGTAGTATCTGCTGTAAATACTCCTGTCGCTTCGAATTCCAAACGGATATCCACAGTGGACGATTTGAGAGACTCGTTTTGTTTTGAACAATCAATCACGTAGACCATAGACTTATGAAATTCTGTATACGTTAACAAAGGCTGATCAGGACGATTATAATAACTCTTTTGAAAGTTAGCATAACTGTGATATGCTAACGCATACCGATTTTTTGTAATATCCAAATTCCATTGTTCGTATGGGTATACTTCATGTAAATGTAATTTTATATTTGACAGGAAATTATGATCAAAACAACTGGAATCTGCAAGCTTATTATTTTTACGATTTTTCTGAAATGCAAAAATTATGTAACGTGGTTTTTCTAAATGTCTCGAAGTTTTGACCGGCCAAACGTCTGCTTGAGCTTGACGCAAGGATGGTAGTTCATATAGATCCCATTTTCGAAAAGCGATATTGATAGGAACATTTTTATTCAACTGTTTTAATAAATCCAATTTTGCTTCTTCGTTTAACTTAATATGAGGTACTTTCCATTGAACTTTAAGCAAGTCTAACGTAACGTTATTATTGGCGGACTGATAACAATTTTCATCACTCTTAGATCGAATCAATATTAATTCCAAACTGGTATTAATAAAAACCTTTTTATAATCCTCGGCTGATCCTAATAAATGTTTTAACGGTATGCTGGCACTGAAATTATCAGTAAGATGAACACTTTCTTCATTTTTGAAATCCAAAAACCATCCTGCAGACTGAAGAGCTCTACTTTCAAAAGCGTTGTAAGATACGAGTCCTTTTAAGGTACTAGTAATGCCCGGTTGTTTCGTAGAGTCTATTTCTTGACCGTTCAATTCTAACCGAATTTCATCGAAAAGAAAAGCTAAGGAGTTATTCGTTAACTTATATTCATTCTTAGGATCAGTATCTGTTTTAGTAAGCACACCTTCAATGTATAAAAAACTATCACAAACAGCCGATAATAAGTCCTGTCGTTGTATGCGTATACGAATTTCATCTGTATTGGCGAACTTAACGGATCCATACGGTTGATATGTATGAAGTTCTTCACTCGAAATTAATTCATCGAACACAACACCATCAAAAACATTTAATTTTTCGAACGACGCCATTGATGTTTTTTAACTCGAAGTCCGATAGACTGTAAGAATAGTAAATCACTACGTGTTAACGGATTCACGGATTGTGATTTAATAGGTTTAGTTCGCTTCGGAAATCCTCTTTTATTGCTAAAATCTATCCCCATCTGTTAGTTGTTTTAGTTCTAGTCGTACTGTAATTTTTTCGTTGCCAAAATTTACCAAATCACCGTCCTGGTCAACGATTGTCAAGGTAATGTTATTGATACTTTTTGTTAAAACAGGTAAATATATAATATTTGCGGGTTCCTTAGTTAATCGGTAACCTGGTTCAACGTCAACGTCAAATTCAAAAATTGTATGTGACAAATCGTTATTATAATAAGCTCCACTTGTAATGTTACACTCGATTCTGATATTTATTATTTTCACAATTTCCACAGCTTTGTCAGACGAATGTAATTTATTCGGTTCCAATGATTGAGAAAATCCTAACAATTGTCCGATTGATTTTTTAGCACTAAAATCAAGAGTGTAGGTACTCTGAATTTCACACTTCAAGGTATTGTCATTCGGTCGAAGCAGAAAATTATTACTCCCCAGTTTACTCTGAATATAAGTATTTATTTCTGTAACTTCGTAAGCTCCAGGTGGTATGACGATCGTTTGTAGTAATTTTTCCTCAGGTTTTTTTTCATCAGGTATAAAATACGTTAAGATGTTATTAGCTTCATGTACATTTGGAATTGAATTATAACTGTAAAAACCAACCAAACCAAGTCCATACGAAAAATTCGGATTCAATTCTATCGGTGGAAAGTATGTACTAGTGAGGACGTTGCTATTACCTGTCAAGGTGAATGTTCGAAACATTCTAACCACTTTTAGACGAATAACTACTACTTATTTGTCACAAAATTTGAGTGCTTGAAAAACTTTAGTTAAACTTTTCACCTTTTCATATTCGCAAACCAGTTGTTGTAACTGTTTTATATTTTTTAATAAACAATCAATTCTTGTTCTCAGTTCTTCGTTTTTCTGCTCAACGATTGCATTCATTGTACAAATCTTGAACGCTACTAAACTATTCGTTTATACAATATCATTATATAGAAATTTTAAACATAAATGACCACAATTATAAGTATTATATTTTTGATGTACTTCGTAATTGTATATGATTTTACTACCTCGAAAATAATCTACGACTTCTTTAGGTGGTCTTAAATTACCGAAACTATCAAAATAGTCTACACTCGAGTTTCGTTTTCTATATGCAACCCAATGTGTTCCGGGACCGTCATCATCATCCAAATTTACTATTGCACTTTCATTTTTATACGGTTTATTGGGCAGCATATTTTTCATGAAGACTCCGCGAAAGTAAGGAGCATTTTTAGCATATTTTAACAAATCAGCGTCGGTAAGTGGTCTACGAGGTAGTTGCTCAATTAGTTTTTTGAAGATTGCATGTATAAACCCAACCCTTTTTTGTACGGTTTCAAATATAAAGCACTTCCTTTTGTTTTACCTAAAGCAACAGCTTCCATCGTTTTATTATGTCGTTCTGATTCTTGAAGTTGTTTCGTTGCATCTTTCGCCTCATTCACTGCTTTGGCAATTCCAGCTACACCCCCTGCAAGACCTCCCAAAGCTGACAAACCGGCAAATATAGCTGGTAAAAAAGGTAAAAATCCACCTCGTTTTGGTATAGCAATTACACGAGGTATTTTAACTTTTCGTTTTCCTCCTATCGTCTTGACAATGTGTTTAGCTGCTGTTAATGCAACACTTGCACCTTGATGTTGATCTTTAACACCAGACCGTTTGAGAACATCTTTTATTTTTCGAACAACGTGAGAATTAAAATTAATTTGACGTTTTACCTTCTTTTTTCTAATTTTTCTAATCTTTTTTCTACTTCCTAAACCTAATTTACGTTTAGCTTTCATAGCGTTGGTTACTGTCCAGGCTGCAATTTTTTCATTAAATGATGCGTCCGGAGCGTTGACTCTCCGCCAAGCCTTTTCTTGTAATAAATGATCTGCCTCATGTCTTTTCTTTATATCATCTTTATGAATAAAATATGCTATATCGTGTTCTCTACAAGCAGCATCTAATGGGTTTACACCAACTTCACCTCGAAGCAAACGTTTCTCTAATTTAGTACCAGGACCACAAAACTGATATCCCGGCAAATGAACTTCGAAGGGTAATTTATTTATAACGTCGTTAACAAACGACATGTTTTATTTTTATTATCCTTGTTTTGTGAACACTTAATTTTTTAAAGTTTTATTGACTTCAGATGTATCAGTTATTTGAAGGTGAGATATAACATACAAGTTGACTCACGATCAAATACGTTGAGACTTGTTCAAGGTTATAAATAACAAACAGGTCGACTCACGATCAAATACGTTGAGACTTGTTCAAGGTTATAAATAACAAACAGGTTGAATCACGATCAAATACGTTGAGACTTGTTCAAGGTTATAAATAACAAACAGGTCTACTCGCGATCAAATACCTTGGGACTTGTTCAAGGTTATAAACAACAAACAGGTCGACTCACAATCAAATACGCCTCCACTTATAATAAACCACTTTCGCTAATCAGCAAACGGCTGACCTCGATCCGAGCGTGCCACTCAGGTACCTGCACAAGCGCCCCGGGGCGGACCGGTTGGTATTCAAGCAAGTCGACTGCATAGCCTTCAGATATTCATATTTATTTGAACGACTAATTTTTAATGCGGGGACGCATCCTCCAGCCAATTTTTTCTTATCAAATACGCATCCACTTAATAAATCACTTTCGATGTCAACTTACGTAGCATTCAGATATTCACCTCTATATGAACTACAAAGTTTTATTGTTTTATTTGTTACGAGGTACGCATCTCAGCCCGATTTTTTCATTGTGTGATTTAGAAACAACTCATCTATACTACTCTTGAACATCACAATTTGTCAAAAAATGCCGCACAACGATTAGAAAAACTTGGATAACTTTTTTGTTTGATGCATCTAAACGACTGTAATGCTTTTTGTTTTATTCAAATCGTGTACTACTATTGACTGTCTCCAGTTTCAAAGCCAGTTTTCTGTCAAAAACTCGAAACCTACTGACCATAATACCAAAAACGTTTTCAATAATTCTTCTGGCTCGGCTTAGACGATAATTGAAAATTCTCTCTTCCTGCGTAAGAGGTCTGTTGTAGTTTTAGCGGAAAGGCATCGTCGCCAACAAGGTAGCTACCATTGGGAAGTAATCCATTTTCCAAAGGTTCTAAAAGTCACCAGTTTTGGAAAACTCTTCCATCAGATTCTGAATCTTTATTTCCAACTTCAAAGTAGGTAAAACAGTACCTATAATCAGCAACTGCCATCAAGACAATACTATTTGTGCCTTTGTAGTTGAAATATTCACTTCCTTTATTTGGAGCGTTAATAAGCACATGTTTCCCATCAATAGCTCCACAACACAATGGAAAATTCCATCTATCACGGAAACCGTTGCTGATTGTTTCCCATTCTTTATGGCTATTTGGTAACTGAAATTAACAAAAAATAAAAGATGAATAAAAGACTACTGAAACTTTTTTCACACTGCAGTGTACTTCGTTCGTTTTCAGGATCCAATAGTTGCTTCAGTATTACAAAATAAACAAGAATCGGAGAAACGAACTATAGACGAACCCGATCAACCGGCAGAAAGAGAACAACCCTTCCAGCAAACACCAATGCGTGGGTCAGGTCAAACTACACGTTCTACCTCATCAAAAGCAGGAAAAAATAAAGGGATCAAACCTCGCTTTGGTGAACTCTCCCAAGCGGTCAACGAATTGCGAGCACTGAATCAGGCACTGTCAATCTGAACCTCATATGCAAGAAAACGAAGCATTTGGAAGATGTTGCTTCAGCACTTGATAAGTTGACACAGAGGGAGGCTATACTGGCTCGAAGTGAAATTCAAAATATTTTAACTCGGTATAGGCTAGGGATGATTACTACACCAGACAGTTTTACATCATATATTTCAAGCAGCCACACCCCAGAAAGCTATACACCATCTACTTCAAATACTCCATACACTCATTACGAACAAGAAAGAGGTACTGAAAATACATTTGCAAACGTAATTTCTGAAGCATAGAAAATAACCAATACCGAATAGAAATAAAAATATTATCTTTTTTTTATTGTTTTTTTTGTCTTTAAGAATTACCATTTTTTTGTAGTTGAAAATAAATAAGCTGTTGGTTTTTAAACTTGTTTCATTTGCAAGAGCCTTGCAACTACTTTCAATGAGACGAATACTTAAAATAAGTCTTATAAAATGGTTTAGCGCAAATTGTGGATTGAAGCCAACTCTTTATAACTATTGCTCAAAACTGCACCTGAAGAACATAGCTTCGCTACCGAAATAAGTATGATAGATAAGATAGAGTTGTGGATAAAAAAAAAAATTAACCGTCTTACGCATTTTGGCGCATCCACAGAGATTAGTAAATCATTTTATAAATTAAAATAAAAGTTAACCTATGCAACGTTAAATCAATCAAAAACTACCTTTATGAACTCTATGAGTAGGGGAAGGTGGTATACAGGGTGATTGATTGAGACCGGGCATTAAAAATATATGAAGAATGAAAAAGGGTATGGATCTGAAATTTTGGTTATGACCATAATGGCATCTGATCTGTTTAATGAAAATATTTTCAATATGGCGACACTTCCGGAAATACCGGAAGTTGACGTCTACTTTCTTATTTCAAATACAATGGTCTATTTTTTATTGCGTATTTGGATTCAAAACGTTATTTTAGAGGGACTTTTATTAGCATTCCCTATACCTAAGTGCAGCCATTTTTGAGATTTTTGGACTTTTTTGAAAATTTTTCGATTTTCATCGTGATGCTTAATATTATCTACCACCGCCATTTTTGAAGAAAAAACGCTTAAATTTAGACCATGCCTAGAAGAAACCTTGGACTACATCCTGGATATTTTGCAATCGATGCATTACTTACAGGGTGTCCAAAATTTAATTTTCTTTTAATACAACTTCAGACCACCAAAACTCGTTTTTTTCAAATACAATGCCCAAACTTTTTTTTCATTTTCTAACCCAAAATTACATTCTGCATCAATCTGTATTAGCGTTTCCTATACCTATCTGCAACAATTTTCGAGTTATTAAGAATTTTTGATAAAGTTAAGAGTAATTGCAGCATTTTTAAATAGTAGGCCTTGGAAATGACAACAAATGCCAATACTTAATAACCGTCAACCACTTTTATCGCGTTTGTCTGAAGTATCCATGAAAATGGATTATCAAGAGTATTCAAACACGGATATTTTGAATTTATTTTACATTCTTGGACAAATTCAGAAGATTATTGAAAGTGTGAACGAATAGTTGTGTATTTTTAATGTAGCTTGTACAGCATAGTATGTTAAACCCGAGTCTTGCGCTACCAATCGAATTGATCGCTGAGGATGGTCATTAAAATATCTCAGGATGTTAACTTTGTTAGTTTCATCATTTGTCACACGCTTAGGTCGAATACAAGCAGATTTCACTCTTCTAAATTGAAAAAAAATTGATTTTATTCATTAAAATTTCTGTCTGGTCATTACAGTCAAATAAGGATAAGTCTCACTGAACACGCGGCAAGTTCTTTCAATAATCTTGTTACATTCTTCATGAATATAAAATAAGTTCAAAATATTCGTATTTGAATACTCTTGATTATACATTTTCATGGATGCTTCAGACAAACGCAATAAAATTGGTTTACAGTTATTAATATTGGCATTTGCTGTCATTTCCAAGGCTTACTATTTAAAAATGTTGCAATTTCTCTTAACTTTATCAAAAATTCTTAATAACTCGAAAACTGTTGCAGATAGGTATGGGAAACGCTAATACAGGTTGATGCAGAATGTAATTTTGCATTAGAAAATGAAAAAAAAGTTTGGGCATTGTATTTGAAAAAAACGAGTTTTAGTGGTCTGAAGTTGTATTAAAAGAAAATTAAATTTTGGACACCCTGTAAGTAATGCATCGATTGCAAAATATCCAGGATGTAGTCCAAGGTTTCTTCTAGGCATGGTCTAAATTTAAGCGTTTTTTCTTCAAAAATGGCGGTGGTAGATAATATTAAGCATCACGGTGAAAATCAAAAAATTTTCAAAAAAGTCCAAAAATCTAAAAAATGACTGCACTTAGGTATAGGGAATGCTAATAAAAGTCCCTCTAAAATAACGTTTTGAATCCAAAAATGCACTAAAAAATAGACCATTGTATTGAAAATAAAAAAGTAGACGCCAACTTCCGGTATTTGCGGAAGTGTCGCCATCTTGAAAATATTTTCAATAAACAGATCAGATGCCATTATGGTCATAACCAAAATTTCAGATCCATACCCTTTTTCATTCTTCATATATTTTTAATGCCCGGTCTCAATCAATCACCCTGTATACTGGGACACTTTTTTTAAATTTTGCGTAACTTTTGAACGGCTTAATTTGCATACCTCAAATTAATATGAGATATTTATATTGCTTTAGTTTATCATTGCATATACAAAAAAATATTTAAAAAAAATAAAGGTACACAAATAGAGGGACTGTTCCACTATACACCACTTGTCCCCACATAAACCACCCCGTGGTATATTGTGGGACAGCAAAAAATATATATGAAATAAAGCATAAGTAATTAAAAAAAAGCTTAATTTAAATTTTTTATTTTAAAAACTTTCACTTTTTATGGGCATTTAGACATTGTACTTTGAAAAATCAAACTAAAATTGAAAATGTTTTTTTGTTTTTTCGGTGCCCCCAAACGCTTAACCTACACAGAATATTTTCTTTTTCAACACAGTCTCTATCTCTGTTTTTAGAGAAAGAAAATCTAAAGTCGGAAGTCTTTTTCAGAAAATTTATCTAATTATCATCATTGTCCCATAATGCACCATGTGATCAATTTTTAAAAGCAACGATTTAATGAAAAACATGTATGATTTTAAGTTTTAACATTGTACATA
This sequence comes from Elmis aenea, assembly GCA_947652605.1. Lineage (NCBI taxonomy): Eukaryota > Metazoa > Arthropoda > Insecta > Coleoptera > Elmidae > Elmis > Elmis aenea. The sequence goes on from OX393577.1 coordinate 43,481,239, forward strand.
CATTTAATATACTGTAAGGTACACCTACACCAAATTTTCTAATTGTTGTTAAATAAATAAAAAAGTTTTAGCACATAAACTGAATAACCACCAAAAAACAATGTGCAGTTACCAAACATGCCTCACATGTGCAAGTCACTATGACATTGTTTACGACACATACTGTAGACAGGATATAATGGGACTGCTTAACCGCTATTTTGATGTAAACAAACTTCAAGTACGGGGTAACAGATGGCCAAAATCTCTGTTGTCCCACTATATACCATGTCCCAGTATATACCATCTTCCCCTATCATAAATGGCATCGCATACTTCTGGTATGAAGTTGAAAATGGATGTCTTCGAAAATGTTGCAGAGAACGGTAGCTATTTCCAGTAGCCATAAAATTCAAGGTCACTTCCATTGCATCCCTCATCTGAGTGTTCTGTTTTTGAATTTTAGGTGCAATCATGACCAAAAGGTTTTCAAATATTTCGGGGGTCATTCGTAGACACCTAGTATATTCTTTAATATTTTCCGCTGCAAGTTCCTTCAATAGGAGTGCTGATGCACCTAGGGCGTCTCTCCTCCCTATCCAATTATGTAACCACTTCCTTTTTCTTCTGTTCTCTTCATCCTCGATAATTTCATTAATTTCACTTAATAAAACGTCGCAAATTTTTAAACACCTCTTTTTCACTATAGTATAACGTAGATGTCGACGGGCCATAATTAAAGCGACCAACTACTATCATACTAAAATTGTGTAGTGTAAACACTCAACAGAAAATGAGAGGCAAGTCGAGTGCTGGGCCGAGTTACTGGACCGAGTTTACTGGACCGAGTTACTCGACTAGTGTAAACCAGCCTTTAGACATAGTGCTGTAACGTACTGTACTGGTTCAGTATTATGAAAGTCCTTATGCTTTCTTACTTATTTACTTTTATACTGAATACGGTAGTTCTTGTGAATTAGCGAAGATGCTTAAGCGATGTTATGGCTCGTGATTGTCGTATTTTAGTGTAGGACCCTGCTACGTTGTATTTCCATAGAACTCCAGTATTTAGAACTATCGGTAAATAGGCAGTAAATAAAACAAATGAGATGTAGACTTTGTTTATCATTTAATGTTTCGTTGCGTAGATAATTGTGACATATAAGAAATTATTATTGGTTTTGGAATGAGTGATTTTTGGTATTTCGTAATTAGAAGGTTTTATGAGGCATTACTAGTAATATTAGTAATGGAATGGGGAATTATTATGGAAGGTAAAGTAAGTAGTTTTAATACTTTGTAATTCGACATCGTATGAGGCATTGTATGGTGGGTTAATTAGGATATGGTGGATTATTACGAGACGTGTAATAGTAGTTGTAATATTTCGTAATTCTAGGTTTTATGATGTGTTGTAAGGATTAATTCAGGAATAGTGCATTATTATTTGAGGTGGTACAGGTGAGAGTAAGATAATTAGTAGTATATAGGTATTTCAAGCTTTGAAATATCAATTAAAGTACTGGGAGTACCATTACAAATTTCAGGTAAAACAAAGCAAAATATTGAAGTGCTGTATGAATTGACACGAGATTGTAAACGAATATGACATCTTTGATTTAATGTGGTTGACATTTAATTGATACCTGACGGCCTGACGCTGACAGTTCTACTTGCTCAATGGTCAAGCCCAAATTTTTACAAAACGATGAAGTCATAAAGTTAGATTGAGAGCCAGAATCTAGCGAAATTGTGCATGCCATTTTTTATCAAGAACGTGAATCACTGCTGTCGAAAGTAAAATGTCTTGAAATTCGTTAACGAGATTGTGATTTGTCATTGATATTTGTGTTTTTGATTGATCTACAACGACTTCCGATTTGCCAAAATGTGGTAGCGTGTTGTTTGCTATAACATTTTCTCCAATGCGACGATGAACATTTATTAGCAAAATGACCACCTTTTAAACAATTTATACAGATGTTTAAATCTTTAACTTTTTCAGATCGTAATTGAAGAGTTACGTTTTGGAATTTATCACATTGATAAAGCTTGTGTGAGCCAACACATATTGTGATTTTACACGATAAATGTTTTGACTGTTTGGCATTTTTCACAACATTTGGGACACCCTGATTCTGTTTTTAAGTAATTCTACTCTTATATTTATAAATTTATCCATGTGTTTCATGTATGGTTGTTCAATATTAACAGAATACTCTTCCCACTTGGCTACTGTTTCCGAATCCAACTTATTACAAATTAAATGAAGTACTAATAGATCCCATTGACCGGTAGCAAGTTTCTAATGTTCGCAAATGTTTAGATATTTCGTCTAGCAATTCACGCTATGCAGTTGATGGTACGTTTGAGATTAGAACAAGATTAAATAACGATTCAATATGATGCGATATAAGTATTTTTTGATTATTGTAGGTACCTATTGCAAATCAAATCCCAAGCAGTATTATAATTAGCTTCACATAAAGGTGTTAAACTGATTATTTTAGCTGCCGACCCAACGAGCGACGCTCTTAAATAATGGCATTTTTGTATCGCATTCATAATTAGTAGATGAATCAATTATAAGTTCAAAGGTGTCTCTACATTCTAACCAATTTTTAAAGTTTCCATCAAATTTTGGCAAAGTTATAGTTGTTAACTTAATATTATCTAACATTGATTGTTCTATATTAGATTTTATTGCATTTGATAGAGATGTAGAAACAATTAATGGTGAATTATATTCGGTTAATAGTGAATTCAGTTTGCCAACAACTTGAATATATTGTGTTTCAAATACCATGCTTTCTTCCAAATCTTCACCTTGCAACATATTTATTTCAACGAGCCTCTACAAAGTTTTCTAATAATGGTTCTAATTTTTTCAATCTGCCTTCGCATTCAAATAAGTATTGTTCTATGAATAAATATTGGGGTTCGTCTTTTACTTTATCATAAAATTTCTCACACTGCGTAAGTCAAGATTTAACCCTTCATTTTTCATGATTTACAAAATATCGAAATTAAAAATTATTTTACTTAATTTTCAGGAACCTTTGGTTAAAATAAAGCTATTTGTGAAGAAAAAAATAATTTATTGTTTTTTTTACACAAAAAAAATAGTATGTTGCAAATTTGCAACATCATGATAATGAAGTAAAATTTTAACATAAATTTAATTTAAATGGAGTTTATAAAAACAGTTTTTATCTTTTGTTAAGACAAAGATGCACTCCACATTTTTCACATTTGAAATGTGTAAAGCCTTTACAATCTGGTATTTTCCATCTTTGTCTTGCTTCTTTGTACTTTATCCAGTGAGCAACTTGGTCCATTCGGAAATTTTTAGGAGGTGCGTGAACTGCAGGTCCCTTATGGCGTTTAGCGTCGATTTCTAATTCAACCTCGTTACTTGGTCTACCACGTTTATTGTTTGGCTCACTATGAATTAGACATAGGGCCTGAGCAAGTTCTAAACGGTATTGCCATAGAGTCTGCTGATCAGCAACATCTCCTTTCTGCTTCTTTGCTCTTTTAGATAGAAGCCATGAATTTATTACTGTTATATCCAACAGATGATAAAACAACCTTATATACCATTTTTTAGAACGAATACCGATTTTATGACGGCCTATATGACTGTCCAGCATATCAACGCCCCCCATATGTATATTATACTGTTTGATAATGTTAGGGCAGGCAATTGTAATGTTCTTTTTTTTTTCTACACAAGCTTTTAACAGGATGATGAGGCAATTCACCAAAACAGGACGATAGCAATGTCACTGTTTTATTATCATTCCAAGAAACGATACTGAGGTCAACGCCACTCACATGAGCAACAAATTCTTCTGATGTTCCTCTTGGAAATTTTTTAAATTTTTTCTCATCTGTTAGTTTGTTACATGGAATTCTATTTCGCCTGATGGTGCCTAACATATATATCCCCTTATTTGTCAAACATGTAAACAATGGTATAGAGGTGTAATAAGTGTCCCAATATAATTGGTAGTTCATGTTTTTTTGAATTATCATTGCTAAGCGCACTACAACATTACCACTGGCACCTAAATCAGACTCATCAGAATTTAATCGGGTATAATAATTTGACGAACCATTATAAATTTCAAAATTGTAGGAAAATCCTGAAGTGTCACAACATGAAAATCTTGAAACCCCATTTATGAGGTTTCATTAGATTGTATTGTTTCAAGTGGTGCCTTGATTTTGTGGAACATATTTGTTCATCTACAGATAATTTAGATTTCATAGATATCGAAGAAAATTGTTTAGTAGGGTGAGTCAATAATGGTCTAATTTTATGAAGACTATCATAACGAGGATTTTCTCTTTCAAGCATTTTATTATTGGCGTGCAACTAGGGATTGTAAATTTACCGACTTTTTGAATTACCGGTAATTCGGTAAAACTGTCAATCAAAACCGGTTTACCGGTAATTTACCGGTAAACCATATTATTATATATATTTATATTATATTGTTTCTTTTTAGATTTTTGCGGTTACTAACATTTTTAATATAGTTTTCGGAGTTTATCCTCGTCTCCCCTATAGTGAGAGGCTGTCGAAACGTCGAGCCAATTTTAATATTACCCGGATAAACTCCGAAAACTATATTAAAAATAAATATGTTTATATACATTTATTTATTATGGAACTGATTGAGATAGTTGAAGCCTAAACATCAACTCAATCTTTTTTTATGTAATATTAATATAATACAATATAAAATAACAATATATAATATATAAAATTAAAATATTACAAAAAATATAATCCAGCATTACAAAAAACACATGAAAATAAAACTATTCTGAACATAAAATATAAAATGATATAACATAAAATATGTTGTCAAACTATTAACAATGATTTTTATTTTAAACTTTTCTTAAAAAATAAGCACGTAGAAAAGATAATTTATCTTAACTATTGTCTCCTAATTGCGACCTAATTTTTGTACAAAATAATCCAGCCGCGGCAAAAAGCTCTTTCGGATTCTACTACACGTGTTGGTCGAGTAGTGAGTAAACAATCATATGCCATTTGTATGTTTTCCCCTTATTTTTTCTCTTTGAAAATACGTCAATTTTTTTTCGATTATTTGATTCAGATTTTTATCATGATTAGAAAGATATTGTAAAATTACCGGAATTACCGGTAAAAAACTGGCAAATTACCGGTAAAATTTGAAGAGCATTTTTTGCGATTTACCGGTAAACCGATTTACCGGTATTACAATCCCTACGTGCAACCAGCCACGCTTGAATGAGCCAACCTCAGTATCTAATGCTCTTGTGTATGAAAAGTATTATAATACGCGCCCAAGCATATATACATTTAACATCGTACAGTAAGCTAATTAAACGTATTATTGAGATAAAAATTAGACTATTGCAAATTTAGCGTCATGCTTTTCACATATAGTGCAAAATTCATTGTCCTGGCCATACTAAGGTAAGAAAAAATTTCTTACTTCTACACCTATGCTGTTTGTTTGTTAGCGGAGTTTTGCTTCATAGCTTACTATTGCGACGCGCTCAGCCACGCTTTTTGCAGTTTTGATTGTAGCGCTGTACTAGGCTACTAGGACCAGAAAAAATTCAGATCTATAATACCGTTGCTTGTCCGTTAGCAGAGTTTGGCGTAAAAGCTTACACTATTACATCCTTCTTTATCACCTATAGTGCAGAATTGATTCTAGGGCCATACTAATGGTCGATTCTGTGTAATATCGCAACGATCGTAAAATCGTAACCTTGATTATTTACGATATCTGCTATTCCGTGCGCTTCTACGACATCGTAAGTATTTGCGATATCGGAAATAATTGAAAATATTTTACGAGTGCCCTTGACGTTATCGAACATAACCTCGTATGATTTTAAGCGGTTTTAAGTGATAATATGGAGCTGAATTTAATAATTGGACTATTATTAGAGGAAGATCATAATAGGTAATTATAGTAATTTTCTGATAAAGTAGTGTTAAGCCCGTGTGACACGGTATAAATTTCTGTATAGAAATATGTACCAAATATTATACAGAAAATCTTATATCGTGTCATACAGGTTTTTCGTACAAAATTCTGTATAGTTTCTTGTACAGAAAATACTATACAACTTGTCCTATTTCCATGCAGAAAGTGCGTGCTACAGATGCGCATTCAGTTTGTTTGCAAATAAGTTAAATAATTTTAACAGTACTTGTAAGAGGACTGTATCTAACTAAACGATCATGTAAAATAAGACAATATGCTGTTGTATTGGTTGGTATATTTAGACCAGTTTCAAATTCGACTCGTATATCAACGGCACCATGTTTAAATAAAAAGACATGATCCAACAATCCCTCGATTAATTCATGTTTTTCTGGTTGACATTTCCAAGAACTAGTTACTGGTGACACACATAACAGACCGCCTATAGTCATACATTTGAAAAACCTCTTCGGCAAACCCCCACATTTCAAAGTCTCGGACATTTCAAAGACTTCTCACCCCTACGACATCGAAAGGGGGTGGTTGCCGAAGGAGTCTTTGAAATGTTTGCTGGGGTGGGGTAGTTTTTCAACAGAGGGGTTGCCGAAAAAGTCGGTGGTCGTAGTGGTTGCTGAAGAAGTCTTTGAAATGTCCACCACCCCCGGACGACTTTTTCGGCAACCCCAAAAACCACACTCTCAAACATTTCAAAGACTCCTTCAGCAACCACCCTCTGGTCATTGTCGACGACCTTGAAAGACTTCTTCGGCAACACCAAAAACCACACGCTCAAACATTTCAAAGACTCCTTCAGCAACCACCCTCTGGTCATTTTCGACGACCTTGAAAGACTTCTTCGGCAACATCCTCCGGTCATTGTTGACGACCTTGAAAGACTTCTTCGTGACCTTCAAACATCGATCATAGTAAGCTCCGGATGGACATGCCATCGAACTGTCGCATCAACTTTTACGACCCACTAAAAGCTTTATATAGCAACCACTTACACAGACTTAAAAAAACCAAAAAATATTCTTTTGAAAATTAATAATCACAAAAATTAACCCCTTGACTGGTCTATACGAACTGAGTTCGGGCGTTTTTTTCGCGCTAATACCGAGGCTCTACGATTTAAGTTTGGGAATTTTTACCGCTTGCACTGTTGTCAAATGGTATATTACAATAGGTGTGAAGTTGCATCACAGTTGCTTATCGTAACCATGTTTTCCTACGATCAAGGTTAAGCCGGAGTCCCACGGCCTGTGACTCAGCGAGCCTCGCGCGGCTCGAGGCTCGTGTTCGTAGGCTTGTGATCTGTCGAATCCCGAGCCGCGCCTTTCCCACGGCTCGTGGCTTGGCAAGTCTCGAGCCACCTCGAGTCATGACGAGCTCCAATTTCCGACTGCTAGTGTTCGTTGTTTTTCAAAAAATGAGTGACTAGGAAGTAGCGTGTGCCGCAGCGGCTTATATACTGTTAAGTGGGGATTATCTGAAGAAGAAAACGGCCAAACGCAAAAGGCGTTGGTGGATGCTGTCCTTAAATAAAAGTCGGAGAAGGTAATTATAATTTATAATGATGCTGAAACTAGTAATGTAAATATAAAGTTTGAATTAGGTCTTTTAGGCCCAATTGCACCACCTTTCCTTAAATGTGTCACTTTAGTAAGTGTTACTTATATTTAAGTAAGTTTTATGATTATCAGATCTTCATTTTGCTTGATAGGAACATAAAGCAAAACGAATTTCACAAATCAAAAAGTCATTTTTTTTAGGGTTAAGTGACACTTTTAGCGGCAGAATTATATCGCTTAAATTTAAGGTGAACTATAGAGATAAGCAACACTTGTACAATACAGTAAGCTTCACTTTACAATTTACGATAAGTAACACTTGTTGTTAAGCTGGGGTGGTGCAACTAGGCCTTAATCAAAGTGCATTTTAACTCTCTCCTATTGATTTGTTTTCAGATACAATGCTAGTGATATGCTTATTGATTTAAGAAAAGAACCATCTGGTAAATTTGAAAACTTTTGCCGAATGTCAGCAACGGATTTTGAATATTTATTAAGTAAAATCGGACCATTTATTTCGAAACGAGATACAAACATGAGAAACAGTATACCCATTCAAGAGAGACTAGCTGTTACATTACGATTTTTCGCTTCTGGGGACAACTATGTCAGTTTATCCTACTTATTTAAGTTCTCTAGGCAAACCGTATCCAGATGAGTAGATGAAACGTGTAAGGCCCTAATACAAGAACTCCAAGAAGAATTAAAGGTAAATAATTTTTTTAAAAATGCTTAAAAAAGTTTCAAAGTTGAATGCTACATATTTTAAAAGTACTTATAATTATTAAAAAACTATTATTATTCATTGTATTTCTTTAACCCTAGTTAAACTGGACCAATTTGACCGATGTCCGTGGGATTTTGTTAATACACGATTAAATGTTGTTTTATTGTCCCGAGTTTTCTCGACATCTTCTATTGTTCCTTTTACGACAGTTCCTGACACAGTAATGAGGAAAGAAAACTAAACCATTGTTGGCAATCTTTTCAATAAAACACAAAGTTGATTTTAACTATTTAATAATTAAACACAATAAACATAATTCGTCGCACCATGCCTCCGTCCTTCCGTCGTCACTCCCCTCGTCACACACCTTTTTGCGACCCTCCTGCCCTCTAGATAAAATTTATCTAACACCATAAATCTTTCAATTTTTTTTTACAAGTATCCCTCTAATGCACAAGGTGAGTCGATGTGACCCGTATGCTAAAAGTGTTTCTTATCATGAGAGCGACGACTCTTGGGTCGCTAGTCAATCTTCAGATTATGACGGCGTGGAAAAGGCTATCGCTCCACCAGCGCCACCAACAAAAGCTCCACCAGCTGTTCCAATAGTAGCTCTACAAGCAACTGCACCGGTTGCAGTCAGATCACCTTCACGAATGTCAAAGAGTGGCTATATTGGGATGGTAGTCCAGCGGCCTCAGAACAAACGGCAGGGCGGAATAATATTCGATTTCACCCAGGTCCAACAATTTCCAACAGGACAACAACAAAGAAGGAATTTCTTAGGTGCTTTATTTCTTCCCATATCTTGCAAGAAATCTGTATTTGCACTAACTGGGAAGGTCGTCGTGTTGCACTTGAGAAAAGAATCGACTGGAAAGATATCGATGTTGAGGAGCTAGAAGCATTCTTAGGTTTGCTTCTTCTGGCCGGTGCGCAGGCAGCGCGACCACTATTCACAGATACTGATGGTAATCCTCATTACCGCGCCACTATGGCGATATATAGATTCTAAATTATCAGACGATTCCTGCGATTCGATGATAAAAGAACGCGAGCGGTTCGTCAAAAAGATGACAAACTCGCTGCATTCAGTTATATTGGGACCGTTTTCATCAGCAACTGCCAGAAAAACTACATTCCATCAGCCAATGTTACAATAGACGAACAGCTAGTGAATTTCAGAGGCCGAAGCCCCTTCACACAGTATATTCCCAGCAAGCCTGGTAAATACGGGGTGAAAATATGTTGTATGTGTGACTCAAGTTCCTCCTACGCTGTCAATGGCAAGATTTATTGTGAACGTCAACCAAATGATGAGGTTCAAAGAAATCTGGGCTACACAGTCGTCACAGAACTTACAGCGAATATTGAAAATAGTGGAAGGAATATTACCATGGATAATTATTTTACTGGCTTGCCTTTAGCGAAAACGCTTCTTGAGAAACGTCTAACATTAGTGGGAACAATCCGACAAAATAAGCGAGAAATTCCCCCATGTATGTAACCAGATAAAGGTCGCGAAATTCATTCCAGCTGTTTTGGTTTTTAAAAAGAAAACACATTGGTTAGCTACGTTCCTAAAAAAAAAACAAAGGCGTAGTCTTGCTAAGTACTATGCATTCTGATGCAACCGTCGTAGAAGAAGATAAAAAGAAGCCGGAAATAGTTATGTACTATAACAAAACCAAAGCAGGCGTCGATACTATGGACCAGATGGCCAAGACGTATACATGCAAACGGCAGACTCGGCGATGGCCACTAACGCTTTTCTTTAATCTTTTGGATGTAGCAGTCATCAATGCGTACATAGTATTTTTGAAACTAAATCCAACCTATAATACAGGACGAAAAGACATGAGACGGCTTTTTCTAAAGTATCTGGCAAAAGAGCTGCTTATGCCTCATATGCTAAAACGAACTGAAATGACACAGCATCGTCATGTCATAGAGGCCATGAAGTTATGTGGAGTGGAGTTAGCAGATCCTGTGGTACGCAGAAGCTAAAAAAAAGGAAAAGATGTGCCGAATGTCATACAAACAGAGACAAAAAAAACTCAAACTGCATGCCTAAAATGCAATAAACCAATTTCATGCATTAGTGTAGGAAAAATTCGTCATGCATACTAGGGTTAAACATTGAAATTTATTAGGAGGTTTTGCAAAACTTTGAGAGTCCTCCCCATTTTTGTCGTCGAGATTGATACATGATTGTGGTATTGAATTTGGAGGAGGCGACATATGACAAAGAACTTTCAGGTGAGATATAATCGGGTGATTGAAGTGGATCCACAGAATAATTTTGAAAATATCCAGCTTGTTGAATTGGCATATTGGGCTGTTGTTTCCTCGATTTTTTTTTATGTTAAACATTAAGTTATTAATTTCATGCATCGCTACTTCGCGCGTCTCCTCGTCTAGTGCTCTTAATTTGCAACATAATAATTCGCAAAACATATAGCTTTCGTCTTTTACTTTAGGATTAGCGGCAGCTTGTTTCAAAAAAAGATAGGCCTCATCCATTCGTTTCTCAACGAGTCCTGCCTTTTCAAGTTTCCTTTTTTTAGATGCTGATGGTCCACCTTCAATTACTGCAGTTGTTCCCGTTGCGGCAGTGTTTTTAGTCTTTTTTTGAGATGTTTTGTTAACGTTAGAAGATTCTGACGGATTGGCGACTTTAGAATTTGTTTTAGCTTCATTTACTATTAGATCTTCATCATTGTCCAGTTCATTTTCCGGTCTCTGAAACTATGTTGTCAATAATTTAGATTTACATTAACATCCGTTATTTTTTCAGTTGCCTAAGAATTCTGAAGAAGAATGGCTGAACATAGGCCAAAAATTCGAAAAATAATGGAACTTTCCGAACTGTTTGGGTGCTATCGATGGAAAACACGTTGTAATACAGTGTCCAATGAATACACACACAGAATTTTTCAACTATAAAGGGAACTTCAGTGTGGTGCTTCTGGCTCTAGTGGATGCCAGTTATTGATTCACATTTGTAGACGTTGGATGCCAAGGTCGGATAAGCGGTGGGGGAACTTTCAACAACTCATCTTTGTTCTTTAAGCTACAGACAGGTAAACTGAACCTTCCACCCGATAGACAGCTGCCTTCATCTGATAAAATATTACCGTATGTCATCGTCGGCGACTCAGCTTTTGCCTTAAAGTCGTCACATGATGAAGCCTTATCCTGGTATCGCAGAAAAAGGAAGTGCGCAAAGAATTTTCAACTACCGGTTATCTCGTGCACGCCGTGTTGTTGAGAACGTTTTCGGTATAATGGCATCAGTTTTCCGAGTTTTTAGAAAACCAATGCTATTAGAGCCTGAAAAAGTGAGCAATGTTACTCTAGCGTGCGTCCTTCTGCATAATTTCATGAGAAGAAGTCCATTATCCGCATCAAGTTATACTCCTCAAGGAACGTTTGATACCGAGATAGATGGTGAAGTCATTCCCGGATCATGGAGAAACGACCAGTGGAATGACGTCTTTCTTGAGCATAAAGAAGGTGGCAAGAAAACCAGGAGAAGAACCTAAGGCTATTCGTAACTCCTTCGCTGAGTATTTCACAACAAGTGGCAAGCTATCTTGGCAAGACAATTATTGTTAATGCAAAAATATGTGAATATTTTAAAAGTAATGTTTGTAATAAAAACTGGAATTTCTTTAAATGAATCTTGGATGTGAATGTTACATTTGCTTGCACAGGTACTTTATTTGATGGATTATTAAAAACATAAAAATAAATTTAAAAAAATATAAGTGCTTCTTACCTCACTACTTTTTGTTCTCATTGGGGCGTAGACAGTGTGCAAAAACGACTCCATTCTGTCGTATGCGAACCATTCTGGCTTGAACAATTCATTAGTTCCAGACCCAGTTCTTGTACTGTTTTTGACTTTCATCGCCAACTTCCTATAAGTAGCCATTAGATTATCTTTTTTCTTCTTTAGCTCTTTCAAAGAACACTCAATACTTATGTTGCTCTCGATTCGTTTCCAAGCATCATAAACCTGGGTATCTCGGTTATCATCAGAGATAGAAAAAATCTAAGTACGTAGTCTCGATTTATTTTTTCGAGAGAAATTCATTGCCGTAAACAGATTTTTGATATCTTTTTTAATTTTCGAAATATAGCCAAAAACAGATTTTTGGCAATTTTCAAAAATGTTAAATATCTCGTTTAAACGAAACGATATAGAAAAATTTTAAAGACATTTTTGACATGGTTTTTTGTGCTCAAGAGCTTAGGGCACTTTTACAACCGAAACCTACCCGTGTTTCTTTCATCCCCGGTCTCCCCTAGCTGGAGTGCGAGGTTTTGTTAATTTTACTTTGCGTAAGAAATGGAATTTAAAATAAAAAATATCGCAGCGACAGCGACAAATTATATACTTTATTAGTACCACATCCGCTTCGCTGGCTTTCACGGTATTTTTTAATTCCTTTCTAAAAGATCTCCTCAAACTTTGATTTTTTTACAACTAAATCTCTATTGGCTTTCGGAAATCCTCGTTCTTTTCAAAATTCTATTATTTTTCTTTATGCCTTAACACGCAAATGTCTAATTTTGCATTCTTTACTTTTCATATACAAATTAATAGAATCCGTTATTAATTCTTTCGTCTACAGGCGGATATTCATGTTTAGACAACTACATGTACATATGTTTTGAACGACTAGCGTAGGGTTGCCATGTTTTAAAATGTTAAACCAGGACAGTAATGTTAAAAATCTAGGACAAACTAGGACATTAACAGTTCCAAAAAAGAGGACAAATCTAGGACACGTGACGTAAAGATGAAGCTTGCTTTATTTGTATAATTATAGACAAGAAAAAGATAATTAAACAAAACTGGATTAGACAAATTAATACTATTAATTTAATATGGTTGTAAACGGTCCTAAGGTTTGCGGTGCCGTGTGCGAAAACAAATGCGGGGCCGGATATTTTGATAAAGGGCCAAGTTAAAGTAGAATGTTACTAAAAAAAACAGGCTGAACTAAAAAAAAAAAACTCTTGTGTGTGTTTTTTATTTTCGCACAAGGCTCCGCAAACCCTAAACGGCTAGCGCGGGGCCGATCTAGGCGCGGGACCGTGTGTGATGCACACTATCAAAGAATCGCGCGCTACGTACTTAAAAAGTTACTGTCGGGTTCGATCAAACTGGCCCTAATATGATCGTTGCGGCCGCTAACACTATCGCTAGTCCACCCGCTTCATAGATATCCTTTGCTCTACGAACGTCCAATACTGCACACTCTCAGAAAATGACTATGTGAGTATCTTCGTTATGGAAGAAGTTCCGCCAAAGAACGAAGTGCCGCTACACAACAAATGGCCGCAAAAACATGCAATTATACAGAATTTTAAAAATTCCGGACCCAATCAAAATCTCTACCGGACCTTCCCCGACACATGAAAAAAGAGGACATGTCCGGGAAAATCCGGACGCATGGCAACCCTAGACTAGCGTGTGGCAAAGCGCGCGTTGTCAAATGTTGTACAGACACAGACATGGCTCGCACAAGATTGCGTGCGCGATTTCCGACACGCTTTCGTTTGCCTTTGCACTCCTTTTATACACACACAATCTTTCGCGCAGGAAAGCGTCTGTGTGTAAAGGCGGCTAATCTCCCTACAAAACCTAGACAGCCGTGGAAACAGGTGCACGAGCGTGCTGAAGATTGTCATCCGTCGAGCCACAAGCCTTTGATGTCTGTCGATTTACCGCCATTTCAGGGGAAAGGGCGAGCCACCACAAGTCACCACGAGCCATGCCGAGCTTGTGCGTTCCCACGACTCGAGGTATGACAAACTTCGAGTCAGGCTCGCCAAGTCACAGGCCGTGGGACCCCCGTTGAAAGGGCGAGCCACCACAAGTCACCACGAGCCATGCCGAGCCTGTGCGTTCCCACGACTCAAGGTATGACAAACTTCGAGTCAGGCTCGCCAAGTCACAGGCCGTGGGACCCCCGTTGAAAGGGCGAGCCACCACGTCACCACGAGCCATGCCGAGCCTGTGCGTTCCCACGACTCGAGGTATGACAACTTCGCGTCAGGCTCGCCGAGTCACAGGCCGTAGGACTCCGGCTTTATAGAGGTTTGCTTAGAATTGACATTATCGTAAATCTATCTCCACAATTAACGATTCACTCGTATCTTAAAATTTTACGATTTTACGACAGCGACACAGAATCGACCCATTAGACAAGAACAAATTTATAATTGATTTGATTGTATAACGCACATTTAATTGTCGGGGCCGTACGGACTGTCAGAGCCGTACTAAGGCAAGAAATAATTCATAAATTCTGTAACGTTGTTTGTCCGTTAGCAGGGATTGGCTTAAAAGTTTAATATTGTATCATTCTTTGATTGTGTCGCCCACATTTGATTGTCGAGTCCTTACTAAGTCTGTCAGAGCCGTACTAAGGCAAGAAATAATTCATAACTTTTATACCGTTGTTTGTCCGTTAGCTAAGATTGGCTTAACAGTTTACTATGGTATGTATTATTCTTTGATTGTGTAACGCACATTTGATTGTCGGGGCCGTATGAAGGCTGTTAGAGCCGCACTAAGGCAAGAAATAATGCATTATTTCTTTACGGTTATTTGTCCTTGTAACAAAAGCCTGATAACACTATTTTGCGTTGATTTAGCTTCCGGCCACATGAAAATCATTAATCACAAATCCTTGGATTGAAAATTTAAGTCACGATATTTTGGTGGTCAAGAGAGTGTTATCTGAAGACTTCTCGACGACTAATTGTCCAGTACCCAGTTCCTCGGCAGTTCTAAGATGTGTTCTAACACTGTTCCAATGTTGTATTGTTTTGTGTGACCATATAACTGTTTGTTAAATATATCTTTTATATTTGCTTGCTACGCTTTTACCCCGATCCTTTTAATGTACCTCTCAACATGTCATTTCCATATGTGGCAGTATTTCAACTTAACTGTGTGATTTTAAAATTTTACATAACTTTAAACAATATAGTGAAAAAATACAATAAACATAATAATAACTTTTAACTAAATATTTTTCCATAATTAATGAAAAACTAAAGGATATTCTGTCATTAGCTTAAAAAATTAAATAACTTCAAAAATATTTTTTTTATAAATCTCTTTTTACATGTTTATGTTATTGATTGAACATAACATGCAACATTGATTTTGCAAGTGAGCTGAGTTTACTTTTAGATTTTTATTTGAAACACAGTCTTGGTGCATCTTTCTTAAGCAAATGTGACATTGTAAAATCTCTTTAAATGTATTGGTGACTGATAAACCACAGAATAAACAGATTTGTTGCATGTTATCTGATAATGTAAGTAAGAACACTTTTATTTAGTTTCTAAAAGAAGCCATGTCTTGGACTGCTGTCAACGGTTCATTTTTAATTAACTGTTGAACAAAATATAAAACATACATGCCACAATTGTATGCATCAGATTGAATTAAATGTTTTTTGATTTCTATTGTCCCGCCGGTTGTTTGATATCCAGTTTTCATAAAATAGTTGTAAACTTTTAGAAATTTCAAAAAGGATCTTAGATACTTCTCTGATTCAAATTGATTACTTCCTTGAGGATTGATAAATGAAAATTGGATATATTTGCTGTAGATAAACACCAATGATTTGTATTTACTAAAACTGGCATTATTAAGTTATTTTTAGGGGAAAAAAACTTTTTAAAAAAACCTTCGACCAAAGTGTCTGTTTTAAAAAAACTTAAAATTTGTTTCGGTGCATGTAAAAATGGTGTATCTACTATCGCATTGTCTAACAAATATATCAATACAAATATCAACTAAAAAATTGGACAACCAATTTTTTCCGGAAAGTACTAAAATCGCTTATCCGTATTTCCCTAACAGGGCAACTTAAATTTTCGTAAATTGCAACTACATGTATACGACTTATTTTTAGGAAGAGGTTTATAATAATGTATGTCATTCACTAATCCATTGTTAAGCATCGGTAATGGTTTGTCTGGAGTAGGGTTGCCAGGTTTTGAAATGCCCAAAGTAGGACAGTACCTTTAGCTAATGTGGGGGGGGCCTGGCAGAAAATTTTGCCCACCGAAAAAAGTTTTTTAAATCTGTACAGTATAACACATTTTATAATGATTTTGATATACTTTACTTACTTGAAAAACGATAACATGTTTTTATTGACGAAATTAATATTGACTCTAATAACATAACATTATTATAAATATATAATAATTATAATCTAACATAACATAACAAACATAAACCAATTTTTGTGCAATAAAAGAATAATCATTGTCCAAATTTGTACTTTTGATCACTTTTCGCGCATTTTAATAAAGGTAGATCACTTTTTATGCTGTCAAAAAATGTCAAACAATCTTTTTTAGAATTAACACTTATTAATAATTCTGCTTTAATCAGTTCTACAGAACATCTATTTCTATCTTCCGTCCATTTGTTTTTCATCATTGAAAAAACGCGTTCCACAAAGGACGAAGACGCTGGTACACTTAAAATATATGATAAAATTTTAAAAATATTGTCAGAATTCTCAGGTGCTACTTTTTGTAAAATATCGGCAGATGTATCACATTTTTGCCAATCAGGTGCGCTCGTAAAATTTTTTAAATTATCGTTGACAAAAATTATTTCTTCAAAAAGTCTGTATGTTTAAATTGGGAATTTTTAACAGTTCTGCAACTTAAACGAAAGATGCAAATTTAGGTAATTCTGTTAAAGTTTCGTCTATTTTTAGTGTTGACAATTTTGGTGTTAATGATTCCTCGTTAAAGTCAAATCTTTTTTCGACATATGATACAGATTTTTGGTAAAATTTTAAAAATTCCTGCTCCATTTTCTGACTCATTGCGATTTAACTGCTTCATCTTTTTCATAACTTGATATCCAAAAAAAGTTTGTTCAATTCTGGATGTTATTCGTTGTTTAAAATCTTTAAGTATTAGGTACAAGTCCATAATAGTCGTACTATTTTTTTCCAACATTTTTATCGGCTTTTCAAACATCGAGAGGACGTGATTCACAAATAATAAATAAATTTCAATTTTTACAGGTATTTTTTCATTCTCTATTTGTAACACTTTTTTTTAAATAACAAATAAATTGGTTATACTAGCATGAAAATAGGATTGTAAACTTGGCCATTCTCTTAGAAGTCTATCTACGCATGGTTGTAATGATAACCAGCGTGTTACAACATGCCGTGAAAAATCAGTAAATTTAACATTCATGAACTCACAAAAATCTTTGAAAGTCTCTCGACGTTTAGACGACAAGCTAAAGTGAGAATTTATTTTTAATACAATATTTTCTATATCTACGTCCAGTTCTTCTAATGCTGATCTTAAACAGTTATGCAAAATATGTGCATAACAGTTAGATTTTATAATGTTTTGATTAATAGTTTTTAAATGTGTCTAAAGAGAATGTTGCCGGCCAAAATTTGCATTGGTATTGTCAGCACTTAATGCTGAAACGTTTGTAAAGTTGAGATCTAAATATTTCAACGATTCGGAAATACATTTAAACATACCATCTGCAGATTCGTTGGCATTTTCATAAAAATCAATTAACTTACTTTCTAAACCAAGGTCTCTAGAGAAATACTGAATTGTTAATGGGAAAAAAAATCTGTTCTTTTTATTGGAAGCATCGCTCATTATTGAAAAGTATAGATTTTTATTTTTGATGTTTGTAATAATGTCATTTAATATTTTTGGAGCCAAGACGTTTGTTACTATTGCTTCTGCTTTAGTTCTTCTACATGATAATTTAAAAGAATTTTTATCATTAGGTAACGTTTTAGGAATCGAATGAGTTGTAAGATAAATTATGTTTAACGGTATGATAAACATGTGCTATTTCAATTGCAATTACTAGTACTTCTTCTGGTGTATCTTTCTTCACCATAAATTTGTCAATTAAAGAGGAACTTGCAGATGCTCGTATCTTTACCTTATGATTTTCACTTAGTTCATGTTGTTTTACAGCACAGATACCTTTAAGAGCAATTGAAAATGTTTTGAGGCAGTACTTGCATCTTCCTTCAAAATCATTTTCTTTCTGCAGCCATGTATATTCATTTAACCAATTTTCATTAAAATGGCACTTTCTTTTCTTACTATTTAAACTACTGCTTTGTTCCATTGCTGGGACTCAGATTACTTATAATTTATAAACTCAAACCACAAATTTTAAATTGATAAAGTTAAAAGTGACATACATACATGCACCAACTTCTTAAGCCTCGATTACATTAAGCGAGTTTACACGCTCACTCGCTTGCGAGATACTCGCCCGCGAGTGAGCGTGTAGCAGCTAGCTCAGCGAGTATCGATTACATTAAGCTAGTCAACTCGCTTGCTCGCTGACAGCTGATTTTGTACTGTCACTGTCAGTCGTTATTTTGTGTATATTGTTATCCAAAATGAAGTGGAATAGCCAAGAGATAATTGAATTTTTAAAAGTTTACGAAAATTATCCCACTTTATGGAACATTAAACATAAAGAGTACTACAACATAAAACTTAAGGAAAAAATTTTTAGAAATATGTTTGAAGAACTTCAAAACCAAAATTTGATTAGAGGAATGGATGAAAAACAACTCAAGGCCAAAATTAAAAATATAAAAGACGTTTACAGGCAAGAGCTTTGTAAAATAGAAAGAAGTAAAAAAAGTGGTTGCGGAGCAAATGACATATATTTGCCAAAACTCGTATGGTTTGACTCTGCCAGCTTTTTTAAGGAAGTTTTGTCTACAAGGCTCAGCAAATCCAATTTAGTAATTGAATTTATTTATATATATATATATAAATTGAAGAGATGACGACCATAAGTTGTAAGGTAAATAACTTTAACGGGTTTAGTGGTCTTACTGAAAGCTTCAGTGGGGCTCAGTGGAGCTCATTTAAACAACAATAAACATACAATTGATGAAAATAACATAGCAATCTTAAATAGAGTAAATAACCTCAATAAAAGACTTTTTCTTGAGATGTACCAAATTAGTAAAGAGCCTAACGCTATAAATAATAAAACTGACATCAGTAATTTAAGTTTAATCTATTCTTATTTACTTGATTCAAATAACTGACTAAGGTCCAATGATCAATTTGTGCTTTTCCTTATTAATATTTGCTCTCATTGTGTTTACCCTTTTTCCATTGTAATTATATTGTTCAAAAAGATTTCTGATATATTTTAATGCTAATTTTTAGGATAGGTCTTGTTATTTAAATTATTTCTAAGGATTTTCGTTCTCAAATCAAATTTTATAATTTTTATTTCATGTAGTATATTCACGACTAACGTGCACGTAGACACTATGAGTAGTTGCTGTATCATATGTTCATATTATACATCCATCTTGTATTATTTTTTAAGTTCCGCATTGACTGTCTAACTTTATAAGTGTAATGTCGTGTGACATCACTTAACTTTTATATTTTTATATTTTTCGTACTTCAAATGTAATCATCAACTTTATATAAAACCTTTAAAAGGTCATAGTTTACAAATAATGTTATGTTCTAAAATTAGTTAGTCATTCAAATTTTAACGTGTGAAATTGTGATGTGTTTTTTAATTTTAATATTTCGATACTGAATGTTCGACGATATAAGTTGACTGGTTGTAGCAACTTTAAAAAATTTAAACGAATTTTAATAGGATACGAAAAAATTTTAATGATATATTCAACATTTTAATAATATACTTAAATTTTAATAATATACTGTCAAATTTTTAACCCTTTTGTGAATACAATTTAAATTTAAATGAATTTCTACTCTGGGATCCAAGTAGTTCGACTTCAAATTAATATTCTCACTTTGAGTAAGTACTAAAATAGAAACATTGTTTTGTTTTTATTCATGTCTTAGTAATAAACACATGTCTTGCTTCTTTCTGTAGTAACCCTGATGAAGGATTAAATAATAAATCCGAAATATTGGTGATCAACAAAGAGTTTTCTTTATGCCCCACTGAAGCTTTCAGTAAGACCACTAAACCCGTTAAAGTTATTAACCTATATATATACAGGGTGAGTCACGACGGACGCGTCGGAGTTTTATGGCCAAACGGTTTATATTTTCCAATTTCTGTCGCTGTTAGATCATGTAAGTCAATAAGGGCTACATTTTAAAAATATTTTCAAACATACAGGGTGCTCCAAAAAAGAGTGGCATATCAAAGTTATACTTTTTCTTATGGAACACCCTGTATATTTTTACATTTTTGGATTCCTCTTTAAATTTACTTCAAAAAATGTAAAAGGTTATATGGGTCTAAAATTTTCATGAAAATACAGTATTTTCAAAAATTTTCAACATTTGAACACTTTGATAAGTCTGGAGAAATTCGCTTGGAGATAAGATTGACAATAGATTATGTAACACTTTGCACGACCTACATTTTTAAAATATTATACAGGGCGTTTTTTACGCTTGGTCAAACTTGTGAAACTTTAAACATCGATAACTCATTTTTTTTAAATACAACACCCTATATTTTTTTATACCGTCTTATAGAAAATTTAATTCTCTTTCGAAAATATTAAGGCTGTTTTTCACCTAAAATTGATATTTTCCGAGATATCGCGATTTTATTGTTAATTATTAGGGCAAAGTAATATTTTCAAGTAGGCTATGAAGGTAGACAGCGGTAATTTGAAACAATTGAAAAAAAAACAGAAACTTATAATTTTATCGTTTGCCTACACACTTTTGACATATGTTTATAGGAAAGTTGTAGTTTTACCATACTTACGTTTAAATAGAGAGTTTTTAAAATTATTTATGCATTTATTTATTGGACCAGTGTTATAAGATAATTACTAAATCCTATAAACCAATTTTTGTCTGTTTACGATACGACACTACGATACTCTACCGAAAACAGTACCAACCATGTTTTTTTTTTAAATGTAAAATTAGACAAGTCAGTATTACTTTTTTTTTAAATCAGCGTTTCGTTCGCGTACCTAATACATTATCAATAGGTTTTTAGGACTTGG
This sequence comes from Elmis aenea, assembly GCA_947652605.1. Lineage (NCBI taxonomy): Eukaryota > Metazoa > Arthropoda > Insecta > Coleoptera > Elmidae > Elmis > Elmis aenea. The sequence continues at coordinate 43,502,561 of OX393577.1, forward strand.
AAAACGATCAAACTCAATTATATGAAAAATATTGTGGCCCTGATGAGAAACCTCTATTTAAACGTAAAAATGGTAAAACTACAACTTTCTTATTAAAAAAATGTCAAAAATGTGTAGGAACACGACAAAATTATAAGTTTCTTGTTTTTTCTTTCAATTGTTTCAAATTACCGCTTCTACCTTCATAGCCTACTTGAAAATATTACTTTGCCCTAATAATTAACAATAAAATCGCGATATCTCGGAAAATATCAATTTTAGGTGAAAAACAGCCTTAATGTTTTCGAAAGAGAATTAAATTTTCTATAAGACGGTATAAAAAAATATAGGGTGTTGTATTTAAAAAAAATGAGTTATCGATGTTTAAAGTTTCACAAGTTTGACCAAGCGTAAAAAACGCCCTGTATAATATTTTAAAAATGTAGGTGGTAAAAAGTGTTACATAATCTATTGTCAATCTTATCTCCAAGCGAATTTCTTCAGACTTCTCAAAGTTTTTAAATGTTGAAAATTTTTGAAAATACTGTATTTTCATGAAAATGCAATTTTCACGAAAACGGTTGACTTTAGACCCATATAACCTTTTACATTTTTTGAAGTAAATTAAAAGAGAAATCCAAAAATGTAAAAATATACAGGGTGTTCCATAAATAAGAAAAAGTATAACTTTGATATGCCACGTTTTTTTGGAGCACCCTGTATGTTTGAAAATATTTTTAAAATGTAGCCCTTATTGACTTACATAATCTAACAGCGACAGAAATTGGAAAATATATACCGTTTGCCGTAAAACTCCGACGCGTCCGTCGTGACTCACCCTGTATATATATTTCGTTTAGTTTTAACAAATAGTTTATTTGAAGCTGCCTAAAATAACATAGTAGTACACTATAAATCATACAATATGCTTTACAATTAATGTATTGGATTAAATTTTTAAAAAAGGCAAATTAGTGTATGTTACATAACTATTCCAACTTTCTGCCACTGCCACGGCAAAGGATTTTCCTCTACAAAGTATTTAGCGTATGAACTTCTTAATTCCTCTGCAGCACGTTTATAGTTATTGCTGCCTATATGATTAACAGATTGTAGATTGTTGACATGTTCTCTCCATTCCCCGGGAATAATACTGCCGATATTCAAGTTTTCTCTATCGGCTGCTTGTGGATGTAAATAGGTGTTTGGGCTAGTCTTTCTTAGCCAGTTGTGAAGACTACACGCTGCCCAGATGACTTTATCAATTGTGTCTGGTTTTAATTCAATTGGTCTTAAAAATAATCTGAATCGCCATGTCAGTATGCCAAAGGCATTCTCGACTACCCTTCTTGCGCGGGAAAGTCGATAATTAAATACTCTTTCATAATTACTTAGACCAGTTTTGATGTATGGCTTCATTAAGTTTTTTCTTAGAGGAAATGCATCATCCCCAATGATGACGGAATTTTCAGGCATCCCAAGGGTATTGTTTTCCATGGCAATGTTCAAAGTACAGTCTCTAAATATTGCACTATCACTAGCTCGTCCGTTTCCTCCAACGTCGATGTACGTAAAGCAATAATCAGCGTCAACCATTGCGAACAATATAATACTATAGGTTTTCTTGTAATTAAAATACGTTGAACCCGAACCAGGGGGTCGTTTAATGATCACGTGTTTGCCGTCGATGGCCCCACAGCATCTAGGAAAATTCCAACGAAGCAAAAATCTATTCTCAATTTGTTTCCATTCGTCAACTGCCGTAGGTACCTGAAAAACGAAATTGTATCAATGAATCGTTGTTAGGCTCGATCCCCTAGCCTCGAACCCAAATTCAAATGACCCAAACACCAACAATATCGAATTTTTAACCTTTTCTTTTTCTCCAGGATCTATTGAATTTAAATGCAGAAGTTAGACTTGAAGAAGCAGAATATATTGAAATAGAAGAATTTGAAGAGGATAGTTTAATTGGGGGATGTAACAAAAGAACTTATTCCAAATCGCCCGAAAAATTCAAGCCACCATCAATGAAAAAAATGAAAAGACAAATGGAACCAGAAATAGCTGATGCAATTCAGCATTTAGATAAAATTGCTCAGGATGCAGCTGAAGAAAAGCCGTATGATCAGTTCGGAAAGTATGTTGCTGCCGAGCTACGTCAGCTACCACCACGTCAAGCCATTTTATTGCAACAGGAAATACAAAATTGTATCACCCGTTCCAGGTTATCTTGTTTGGAACCTGTTTCTATTATGTTTGGAACACAACAACTTATTGTTGATGGTACATGACCTAGTACATCTTCAAGTCCTATGAACACACCATGTACATATTCTATGAATGATGATTGTGAAGTTTTGTAATTTATTTTGTAATTTAATTAATACTTTTTTTTGTAAAAAGATGAATTTAGTAAATATTAAGTTACACCTACATACCTTAATAAATGACTTTAGTACTTGAGAAATCGCTGTGAGAACTTTGGGCAAAAATAAGGAAATCGTACATTCTGGAACTCGAAACATATATTCTAGAGACTTGAATGAATCACCAGTCGCTAAATAACGCAGTGTTATTTCTAACTTTGTAGCAGTCGGGATCGCCATTCTCATTTTGGTGTCTTGTTTTTTTTATCAAACCATCAACCATCCCCAGTAAAACATTAAACTGGCCCCCGTCCATTCTTAATATATTGCGATAGGCTGTACAGTCTTTGTCTTTTAATTCTTTTAATAAATTATTGGATGCACCATATTTTTCTCGTCTTGCTATCCAGTCTTTTACCCACACTTTTCTAGTTTTCCTTTTTTTCTTTTTTTTTAATTCTTGGCGTAATAAAATGGCAACAACAACAACTCCCGCACGAACAACTTCTGACATTTTTAGTGACGTCTACTAAATACGCAGCGATTTCACTCGCCAGATACATTACACAGAGCGATTTTACTAGCCAGCGAGTAAAATAGCAAGCGAGTAGCGAGTAAAGTAGCCCGGTCTCCAACTTTACTCGCTGCAGCAAAGCGAGCGGCGAGTTTGCTTGACAGTGTAATTACATTGGGCGAGTTTAGTAGCAGCGAGTAAATTCGCAAGCGAGTAGCTAGTAAACTCGCTTAATGTAATCGAGGCTTTACACGAAATCCTGTCATAGTTGAACTGCATATTACAGGCAGACTCTTGATCTAGCCAACGTGTAGCCGCTGTTAACAAAACGCTCCCCCCTCTATCCCTACTCCATGTTGCTAGACGCCTCATTGATGGGTACGGCGCGAATTTTGATTTCATATCCTACTGTAGTGGTAGTAAATTAAACTAATTTCATAAATTTCACACATTTTTTTTTTTTACAAAAATTATTCAAAGTAGGACATTTAAGTATAAATGTAGGACGTAGGACAGTTACTTGCAATTGTAGGACTGTCCTACCGAAAGTAGGACGCCTGGCAACCCTAGTCTGGAGTAATCACTTTCCATACTCTTTTTTGTATTATTTCTGTTGGATGGCAAGGACTAACAATTTCAGGTAATCTCAGCTAACGGACAAACAACGTTATAGAAGTTATGAATTATTTCTTGCCTTAGTACGGCTCTGACAGTCCGTACGGCCCCGACAATTAAATGTGCGTTACACAATCAAATCAATTATAAATTTGTTCTTGTCTTAGTATGGCCCTAGAATCAATTCTGCACTATAGGTGATAAAGAAGGATGTAATAGTGTAAGCTTTTAAGCCAAACTCTGCTAACGGACAAGCAACGGTATTATAGAAGATATGATTTTTTTTCTTGTCCTAGTACAGCACTACAATCAAAACTGCAAAAAGCGTGGCTGAGCGCGTCGCAATAGTAAGCTATGAAGCAAAACTCCGCTAACAAACAAACAGCATAGGTGTAGAAGTTATAAATTTTTTCTTGCAAGTATGGCCAGGACAATGAATTTTGCACTATATGTGAAAAGCATGACGCTAAATTCGCAATAGTCTAATTTTTATCTCAATAATACGTTTAATTAGCTTACTGTACGATGTTAAATGTATATATGCTTGGGCGCGTATTATAATACTTTTCATACACAAGAGCATTAGATACTGAGGTGGGCTCATTCAAGCGTGGCTGGTTTCACGCCAATCATTTTATTATTATTGTTAAAGTGAATTATGCCTTTCATCCACTCAAACTCGTTTATACTCATTGCATTTCTAATGCTTGAAATGTCGCAAAATTCCATCCGCTTCCTCTTGTCGTCATTGGTAATTGCCTGAACGAGGTGCAGTCTGTATGGTTTCAAATGTAGACGTCTTTTTAGCACACGCCAGATAGTGGATTGAGGGATCGCAAGCTCACTACTAACTCGATTTGTGGACTTCCGCGGGACTCTTTCAAACGCAGCACGGATTCTTACCACTTGTTCCTCCGAAACTCGTGGTCGTCCTGGACTTTTTCCTTTACACAGACCCACTCGAATATTCTTAAGAGAAGGCGGATTAATGTCGAATCGCCTTCGAAAAGCACGCTGCACAGTGAAAACCGAATTTGTTTTCGCGAATTTGAGAACGCAGACGCCTTTTGCTAAGGACTCTGCATTCCGAGGGTATACAAACAACTGAACGTTGATGGGAGAACGACACAACTACAGCGCCCCTGTAACAGCCATTCGAAACTAGGAAAACTCCTCTTTCAAATGGTCACTGACTCATTCCATGACGATGCTCATTCTTTTTGAATAACTTTGTATAGTACAGAACTGGTCCAAGAACGCTTCCCTGTGGAACACCGGATTTTATAGGAAACGAGGTTGTCGGTGTATCCTGGTATTTCACCATAACCGAACGGTTTGTAAGGTACGATTTCATCAGTTCAAAACAATTGTGGGATATTCGAGTTTTGATTTTGTGTAGTAAGCCTGTATGGCATACAGTGTAGATGGAGAATTTTTTCAGTAAAGTTCACTATGTGACTGTTTAGAGGAGTCACGTTTAAATATGCCTTTGCGAATGGTCATTGTGGCAGATGATTTCCTTTAAAAACATACCTGATGAAACCCTACTCAAAAAGAAATTTGTCTATAAAAGAAAAAATATTTAATTACAGCCTGAGTAAAGCTCGCAGGATCTCAGAGAATGCGTTTGGATTACTAGTTATCAAATTTAGAATTTTCGAGAAACCTATTGCACTTCCTCCAGAAAAGGTTACTTCAATAGTAAAAGCATGTACAGGGTGGTCCAAATTCGATGGGATTACATGGGTATCTCGCTTAATAGTCAAGATAGAGAAACGGTTACCTAAATTACCAAAAATGTGCAGTTTTTTTGGGACAAACTCGGAACATTTGTCAAATATATTCTATCATTTCCGGTTTTTCTTGCTTTTTTTTTTTTCACAGCCTAATTTTTGTTTTTCATCTTTAATAAAAAAAATTAAAAACCTTTGTAACTTGCGTATTATTGAAAATAAATACATCGACCCTTATACCGGGTGTAAATGAAGTGTGGTACACCCCCTTTATTTTCTTTAGTTTTAATTTTAGATAAATGAAATTCGAAACATATATGTGCAAAAAATCGGGCTTTTTGAGCACATGCATTCAATTGTTTCACTTCCGGTTTCACCGGAAATGACCGCAACTTTGTTATTTTAAATGGAACCCCCTCTATATTTTTACATTTTTGGAAAGAGGAAACGATTTTGGATACAACTGCACTATTTTGGTTAATTTTTATAACCTCAAATAATTTTTGAAACAAAATTTGGTTTTTTATTAAGTGTGCCGTGCGGATCGGTTTTTTGACTAAAAGTCAATTTTTTTAAATGGATCTATGGTGGTACAAGCGGTTATTTAAATGGAGCATCTTCTAACGTATTCATCGATACCAATAACTTGTACATATATACTAACGAAACAAGGAATACAGTTTCAGACGACCATTAAAAATACGCGCCGACGACGATATTTCGCGATTTTTGGCGCGCGCGCGTATCCGGGGCCGCTCTTTCGATCGCGCGCGCTCCCGACGCCGGCAATGGTCTTCCGGAGAAGCCATCGAGGAAAACGTGCGAAAATTTTACACGCAACATTTAAATCGGGTCGTCGGGAGCGAGAATTTCGTCAAACATTGACAATTTGACATATTGACGTGAACTTTGAACGCTCGAACCTTCTCCGATTCGACCTTTTCGCGCATGTGTCGTACCGATTCGGATTCGTCTCGCTCTCCCCGACAAGTACGTACCAAACAATCCCACTTTCGAGTCGAATTCGGACCACGAACGAGAAAAAGCGCAGGCGCGCGCACGCGCTACATACTAACGAAATAAGGAATCGAGTTTAAAACTACGATTTAAAATACGCGCGGACGGCGATGATTCGCGATTTTTGGCGTGCGGACGTATCCGGAGCCGGTCTTTTGATTGCGGCCGCTCCCGAGTCCGGGAGAGGTCGTCCGGAAGTAAAATTCAGACCGCGAACGAAAAAAAGCGCAGGCGCGCGCACGCACTATATACTAACGAACGTCGAATTTCTTTGACGGGTCGTATAAAGGATCGACTTTTAATATGTGCACGCTCCGGACCTCGGAAAAAATCGTTTGCAAACATAATTAACTAAAACGTGCAAAATTTTTCGTATTTACGTCGCGCGCGCCCGCACTATACACTAACGAACGTCGAAAGCCTTTTTTCAAAAAGCGATTAAAAATGCACAGAGGCGCGTTTTTTTTGTCAAGTCGTATAGAGTATAGAGGATCGAATTTTAATATGTGCACGCTCCGGACCTTAAATATAATCGTTTGCAAACGTTATTAAGTGAAACGTGCCAAAATGTTCGTACATACATGATGAAAGCGTCGTCGCGCGCACGCACTGTCAAACTTTGACAGAATAATGTAAACGCTCAGACCTTCTCCACTGTAGCTTTATGTTCATGTATCATACCAAATCGGTATCGCCTCGCTCTCCACTAAACATACATACGAAACAATCCCAGTTTCATGTTGAATTCAGAATATGAAAATACGATGATACTGTCAAAAAATTTCATATGTAACCTACAAATTGAATTATGTCAAAAGACAGTACTGTCAAACTGACAGCATAACCTAGAAATTGAAGTATGTCAATACTGTCAAACTGACAGCATAACTTAGAAATTGAATTATGTCAATACTGTCAAACTGACACCATAACCTACAAATTGAAGTATGTCACTCACTGTCAAACTTTGACAACATTCTATTATTATATATGTAATTTCAAACTCCATGCAACGGACCGTGATAGCCGGGTGGGTCCGATACGCGTTCACAACGCAGCGTCTGCGGTTCGAATCCGGATGCGGGCAAAAAGAGAATTTTCCGCGAAATTTTCTGTCCGACGGTACGTGCGTGCGACACGAGTTGTTCGGGTAGCGATTATATAGGATTTGAAACAGGGTCCGGGTGCGCATTGCGTAGTTGATTAAGATTAATCGAAATTAAAAAGCATCTTCAGTATAATTCAATTTGGAAAACATTAGGTACAAACTGTGAACGATGTATCTCTGGAACGGAGCCACCCAGACATATGGTGGTGTGGGGGCTTTGCAGCAAACGAAAGGTAGTTTAATACGAATTCTAATTAATACAAAGTTGAAAAAAGAGGCATCAATGATTTGGAAAACATTAAGGTACACGAACTGTGATCGATGTATTATTATATACTACTAACTATACTACCTTCTGGAACGGGGGAGCCACAAGAGACATATGGGGCTTGCACCAAATGCGAAAGGTAATTTAAATGTTTGAAACTGTGGAGACACTACAATAGTTACTGAATTAGAGAGAGGCCCCCACAGCAGCTAAATAAGTAACTAAACTCAGTGGCGCACGGCATATGGATATAAGTCCGTGTTCACAATGAACATAGTAGATAACAGATAGTAGATAGTGGGTTAGTAGCTAAAGTTGAAATGCATAGAATCAAATGCAAGTGTTCACAATGGACGTAAGATTTACGTAGTCACTATATGGTAACTAAAGTGAACTATCTATGTTTAAAATTAATTAAAATTACAATGTTGAACGATGTTTAATACAACTTATTACCGTTATAATCCTCCACAAATCATCATGTAGAAATAAATACGTAGAATACAAGGTGTCAATTTGATAAACAACCTTCCGCGTTTAAATTGAGGTTATGTGCTATGCTACAAACAAGTCGGCTGTTACCCGTATCCAAGTAAACATTTCGTTACGGACTTTTTACGTATTACGCACTAACCACTACCTACTATCTGTTATCTACTACGTTCATTGTGAACGCGGACTAACGCATAAATAAAGTTAAACCATAATAAAATTATTTGTATACGTTGAAACGGTACCACTTCGAAACAAGGGACTTGCACAAAAAAAAAGCAATTCTTTGCACAAAGAGAACTCCACGCGAACCCATTGGGTGCGAGCGCGAAGCGCGAGTAGTTTGGTGGCCCATTTATTACACTTTGAAAAGCATCATGTACGAGCGCGGAGTGCGAGTAGTAGGAAAATAGATTTATTCTAACTTGAAAAGCAATAACAAGTGTTGTGAATAAAAGTTCAGGCCGATAGTTAAATCTCCTTAAATCTACCCATAAGCGTATAAAAATCGCGAATTTTCTTTGACGGGTCGTATAAAAGATTAAATTTTAATATGTGCACGCTCTGGGCCACAGAAAAAATAATTTGCAAACGTTATTAACTAAAACGTGCAAAAGTTTTAATTTTTACGTCGCACTAACGAACGTCGAAAGCCTTTTTTCAAAAAGCGATGAAAAATACTCAGGGCGTCCGAAAATCGCGATTTCTTTTGTTGTATTAAGGATCGAATTTTAATATGTGCTCGCTCCGGACCTTGGGAAAAGTTATTAAGTAAAACGTGCAAAAAGTTTCGTACTTACATGATGAAAACGTCGTCAGTGCACGCTTTCTCCAACTTTGAAAAAATAATAGAAACGCTCAGAACTTTTCCACTCTAGCTTTTTGTACATTTATCATACCAATTCGGAATGGCCACGCTCTCCCCTAAATATATATGCGAAGCAATCCCAGTTTTGAGTTGAATTAAGACTTTAGTTTAGAATATGAAAATACGATGACACTATGAATATTAATTTATTCGGTTTTAAAGAGCAATGAAGAGTGTTGTAAATAAAAATTTCAGCCAATCGATTGTTCATCAACCCGATTAGTTATAATCAATATATCTCGGGAAAATAGAGAAACGGAACATGCACCGAACGAAAAATAATTTTTGAGAAAAAATATTTCTACCCGGATCCATTGGGTGCGAGCGTGAAGCGCGAGTTGTTTGATTACCGATTTAATAGAATTCGAGAAGCATTAGGTGCGAGTGCGGAGCGCGAGAGTACGAATATTTATTTATTCTAATTTAAAAAGCAACAGCGATTGTGGTAAATAAAATTTGAACCGGTCGATTAATCGCCTCCAAAAAAAAAGTCACCCGCCTGGCTCAGCGCGAGTAGTATGACTGTTCGAATTTCTCAATTCTGAAAAGCATTTACGAGTATTGTAAATAAAAATTTAAGCCAATCGATTGATCATATCCGGCATAGTTATAATCGATATATCTCGGGAACGGGGCCAATTAGGGACATGGGACTTCCACCAAACGAAAGATAATTTTTTGCGCAGAGAATTCTACGCGTAAGGCGGGATCTAGCGGTGAAGTAGCCCCGGGAACATAGAGACACGGAACGTGCACCAAACGAAAGGTAATTTTTTGCGCAAAGAGAATTATACTCGGATCTATTGGGTGCGAGCGCGAAGCGCGAGTAGTTTGATTACCAGTTTAATAGAATTTGAGAAGCATTTGGAGTGAGCGCGGAGCGCGAGTATTACGAATATGGATTTATTCTAATTTAAAAAGCAATAACGAGTGTTGTAAATAAAATTTGAACCGATCGATTAATCGCCTCCAAAAAAAGTGATGCGCCTGGCTCAGCGCGAGTAGTATGACTGTCGATTTTTTCCATTTTGAAAAGAAATTACGAGTATTGTAAATAAAAATTTGAGCCAATCGATTGTTCATCGACCCGCTTAGTTATATCAATATATCTTGGAAACATAGAGACACGGAACGTGCACCAAACGAAAGGTAATTTTGTGCGCAAAGTGAATTATACTCGGATCTATTAAGCGCGAGCGCGAAGCGCGAGTAGTTTGATTACCAATTTAATATAATTTGAGAAGCATTTGGAGCGAGCGCGGAGCGCGAGTATTACGAATATGGATTTATTCTAATTTAAAAAGCAATAACGAGTGTTGTAACTAAAACTTGAACCGATCGATTAATCGCCTCCAAAAAAAGTGACCCACCTGGCTCAGCGCGAGTAGTATGACTGTCGATTTTTTCAATTTTGAAAAGCAATTACGAGTATTGTAAATAAAAATTTAAGTTGAATTGATCGATTGATCATCGACCTGCTTAGTTATGATCAACATATCTCGGGAACATAGCCACTGAACGTGCACCAAACGAAAGGTAATTTTTTGCGCAAAAAGAATTTTACGCGCAAAGAGAATTCTACGCGCAAGGCGGGATCTAGCGGTAAAGTAGCCCCGAAGGGGCTACGGAATCGCTAGTCCGTATAATACAACGGACGTTCTCCAGAATTTTCGAAAATCAATTAAAAATACCCAGAGCGCTTCTAAAATCGCGAAAAAATGCCGTAAAATCGTAGGAAGGATCGAATTTTCGTAACGAAATCGTACGAAGCCCCTCGAAAATCGTTTCAGATAGTTATTAAGGGAAACGTGCAAAAATGTCGGTTTTTCACGAAAAACGTCGAAAACGCTCAGACCTTCTCCAAATTGGCTCTCCGCCGCACGCGTCGTACCGAATCGGATTCGTCTCGCTCTCCCCTTAAGATGCGTACCAAAAAAAACAAGTTTCGAGTCGAATTGGGGCCGTGGGATGTGAAAATACGATGACGCCGTCAAAAATTTGACATTTAGTTGTGTCAAAATGACACTACCGTCAGGCCGACAGCATAACCTAAAAATTGAATAATGTCATCACCGTCAAACTGACTGCATAACCTAGAAATCGAGAAATGTCAAAATGACGGCATAACCTATAAATTGACTTCTGTCGCAAGCGTCTGCGGTTCGAAGCTGGGTGCGGGTGGAAATAATTTTCTGCGAAATTGTCCGTCCGACGGTACATGCGTGCGGCAACGGTCGTTGCGGTAGCGATTATAGCGAATTTGAAATAGGTTAGGGTGCGCATTGCGGCAGTGTAGTGAGATTATTCGAAAAAAAAGCCCAAGCATGGTTGAATTTGGAAAAACATTAGGTAGTAAAACTCCAATAAAAATTAAAGGAAGCCGTATTTATTAGGTCTCAAAAATGAATTTATAAAGTATATTGGACTTGGTCAGTTGGGAACTTGAATAGAAATTTTAAAAATTGTGGTAACGAATGAGTTATTAAAATATTGCTTTTGGATGGGTGCTGTCGAGAGACATTTAGTACAACACAAGGTATACTGTTGGAATATTTTTCAAAACTTTTAATTACTAATGGTGTCTTTAACATTTTCAGAAAATACAGACCATAATAAACACTCGCAAATTAGTTAGGAGAAACCCTTGATTATTTTTAAATTAAAAATCACAACATGCTCCAACAATTCTTATGCAATAGATATGATTTACTGATTACCAGGTGTATATGTGAATTAAAACATAAATGCAATTTTCTATTGCACTTTATTGAAACTAAATAGACAATTTATCACACCTCTAAACACATAATAATAATAATAATAAATACTAAACAATCGACTTTCACAAAATGAAATTTAAGTGCGAGATTTCATGCGCTAAAATAGATAAAGAAATAATGGCACTTTGTCAGTTTTTAAAATGTTATTTAAAATTAAAACCATCAGACTTATAACAACCAAAAATTGTAAAATTGAATGAAATAAATAAAAATCAAGAATATAATAAATGTTAACGCATAAGGAAAAAATGTAGTCCTAAGTAAAATTAAATGCATCATTTTAGGAATAAACATGCACTCAAGCATTTTTTTACTAAGATATTTCAATCGAAAACGCTCAGACCTTCTCCAAATTGGCTTTCCGCCGCGCGCGTCGTACCGAATCGGATTCGTCTCGCTCTCCTCTAAAGATACGTACCAAAACAACCAAGTTTCGAGTCGAATTAAGACCGTGGGATGTGAAAATACGATGACGCCGTCAAAAATTTGACATTAAGTTGTGTCAAAATGACACTACCGTCAGGCTGACAGCATAACCTAAAAATTGAATAATGTCATCACTGTCAAACTGACCGCATAACCTAAAAATCGAGAAATGTCAAAATGACAGCGTAACCTATAAATTGACTTCTTTCACTGTCAAAATTTGACAACTTTGTATTATTATATATGGAATTTCGATATCCATGCAACGCGCCGTGATAGCCGGACGGGTCCGACGTGCGCTCACGACGCAAGCGTCTGCGGTTCGAATCCGGGTGCGGGTGGAAATAATTTTCCGCGAAATTGTCCGTCCGACGGTACATGCGTGCGGCAACGGTCGTTGCGGTAGCGATTATAGCGAATTTGAAATAGGTTAGGGTGCGCATTGCGGCAGTGTAGTGAGATTATTCGAAAAAAAAGCCCAAGCATGGTTGAATTTCGAAAAACATTAGGTAGTAAAACTTCCAATAAAAATTAAAGGAAGCCGTATTTATTAGGCCTTAAATATGAATTTATAAAGTAGAGTGGACTTGGTCAGTTGGGAACTTGAATAGAAATTAAAAACATTGTGGTAACGAATGAGTTATTAAAATATTGCTTTTGGATGGGTGCTGTCGAGAGACATTTAATACAATATATTTTTCAAAACTTTTAATTACTAATGGTTTCTTTAACATTTTCAGAAAATACAGACCATAATAAACACTCACAAATTAGTTAGGAGAAACCCTCGATTATTTTTAAATTACAAATCACAACATGCTCCAACAATTCTTATGCAATAGATATGATTTACTGATTACCAGGTGTTAATGTAAATTAAAACAAATACAATTTTCTATTGCACTTTTTTGAAACTAAATAGACAATTTATCACACCTCTAAACACATAATAATAATAATAAACACTAAACAATCGACTTTCACAAAATAAAATTTAAGTGCGAGATTACATGCGCTAAAATAGATAAAGAAATAATGGCACTGTCAGTTTTTAAATGTTATTTAAAATTAAAACCATCAGACTTATAACAACCAAAAATTGTAAAATTGAATGTAAATAAAAATAAAGAATATAATAAATGTTAATGCATAAGGAAAAAATGTAGTCCTAAGTAAAGTTAAATGCATCATTTTAGGAATAAACATGCACTCAAGCATTTTTTTACTAAGATATTTCAATCGAAAACGCTCAGACCTTCTCCAAATTGGCTTTCCGCCGCGCGCGTCGTACCGAATCGGATTCGTCTCGCTTTCCCCTAAAGATACGTACCAAAAAAACCAAGTTTCTAGTCGAATTAAGACCGTGGGATGTGAAAATACGATGACGCCGTCAAAAATTTGACATTTAGTTGTGTCAAAATGACACTACCGTCAGGCTGACAGCATAACATAAAAATTGAATGATGTCATCACTGTCAAATTGACTGCATAACCTAGAAATCGAGAAATGTCAAAATGACAGCATAACCTATAAATTGACTTTGTCACTGTCAAAATTTGACAACTTTGTATTATTATATATGGAATTTCGATATCCATGCAACGCGCCGTGATAGCCGGACGGGTCCGACGGGCGCTTACGAAGAAAGCGTCTGCGGTTCGAATCCGGGTGCGGGTGGAAATAATTTTCCGCGAAATTGTCCGTCCGACGGTAGATGCGTGCGGCAACGGTCGTTGCGGTAGCGATTATAGCGAATTTGAAATAGGTTAGGGTGCGCATTGCGGCAGTGTAGTGAGATTATTCGACAAAAAAAAGCCCAAGCATGGTTGAATTTAGAAAAACATTAGGTTGTAAAAATCCAATAAAAATTAAAGGAAGCCGTATTTATTAGGTCTCAAATATGAATTTATAAAGTATAGTGGACTTGGTCAGTTGGGAACTTGAATAGAAATTAAAAAAATTGTGGTAACGAATGAGTTATTAAAATATTGCTTTTGGATGGGTGCTGTCGAGAGACATTTAGTACAACACAAGGTAGACCGTTGGAATATTTTTCAAAACTTTTAATTACTAATGGTGTCTTTAACATTTTCAGAAAATAGAGACCATAATAAACACTCAGAAATTAGTTAGGAGAAACCCTCGATTATTTTAAAATTAAAAATCATAACATTATCAGGTTATTAAAATACTTTTCTTCTTACATTAAATAAACTACATTAATAAGTTTATTTAAAACAATACTTTTTAGATTACAACCAGGAAATGAAGACTTTAACAAAGAATATCATCATACGCTCAGCATATTTTAAAATTTCAATAAGATTTATAATCTACAAATGAATCCGATACATTACCACTATAATGCTTTTATATTATAAATAAACCAAACTTTTACCTTGTAGATTTAAAAGCGATTATTTTACAAAATTACTTGTCAAACTTAAAAAGTTCGACTATAAATTAAAAATATGAACCAAATTTCAGCAATGTGTTATAGCAGGTAATTATTAACAACTAAAATCGCGAAAAAATGCCGTAAAATCGTAGAAAATTTTCATAATAAAATAGCAAGAAGCCCCTCGAAAATCGTTTCAGATAGTTATTAAGGTAAACGTGCAAAAATGTCGGTTTTTCACGAAAAAACATCGAAAACGCTCAGACCTTCTCCAAATTGGCTTTCCGCCGCGCGCGTCGTACCGAATCGGATTCGTCTCGCTCTCCCCTAAAAATACGTACAAAAAAAAACAAGTTTCGAGTCGAATTAAGACCGTGGGATGTGAAAATACGATGATGGCGTAAAAAATTTGACATTTAGTTGTGTCAAAATGACACTACCGTCAGGCTGACAGCATAACCTAAAAATTGAATAATGTCATCACTGTCAAACTGACTGCATAACCTAGAAATCAAGAAATGACAAAATGACAGCATAACCTATAAATTGACTTCTGTCATTTCGATATCCATGCAACGCGCCGTGATAGCCGGGCGGTCCGACGTGCGCTCACGACGCAAGCGTCTGCGGTTCGAATCCGGGTGCATGTGGAAATAATTTTCCGCGAAATTGTCCGTCCGACGGTAGATGCGTGCGGCAACGGTCGTTGCGGTAGCGATTATAGCGAATTTGAAATTAAAAACAGTAATTCTTTGCACAAGCAAAATTCTGCGCGAAAAAGAATTATACGTGCAGCAGAGATTTCTACTCGGAAAGAGAATTTTACGCGAAAAAGAGAATTCTACGCGCAAGGGTTCGCTAGTCCGTATAATACAACGGACGTTCTCCAGAATTTTCGAAAATCAATTAAAAATACCCAGAGCGCTCCTAAAATCGCGAAAAAATGCCGTAAAATCGTAGAAAGGATCGAATTTTCGTAACGAAATAGTGCGAAGCCCCTCGGAAATCGTTTCAGATAGTTATTAAGGGAAACGTGCAAAAATGTCGGTTTTTCACGAAAAACGTCGAAAACGCTCAGACCTTCTCCAAATTGGCTTTCCGCCGCGCGCGTCGTACCGAATCGGATTCGTCTCGCTCTCCCCCAAAGATGCGTACCAAAAAACCCAAGTTTCGAGTCGAATTGGGGCCGTGGGATGTGAAAATACGATGACGCCGTCAAAAATTTGACGTTTAGTTGTGTCAAAATGACACTACCGTCAGGCCGACAGCATAACCTAAAAATTGAATAATGTCATCACCGTCAAACTGACTGCATAACCTAGAAATCGAGAAATGATAGCCGGGCGGGTCCGACGTGCGCTCACGACGCAAGCGTCTGCGTTTCGAATCCGGGTGCGGGTGGAAATAATTTTCCGCGAAATTGTCCGTCCGACGGTACATGCGTGCGGCAACGGTCGTTGCGGTAGCGATTATAGCGAATTTGAAATAGGTTAGGGTGCGCATTGCGGCAGTGTAGTGAGATTATTCGAAAAAAAAAAAAGCCCAAGCACGGTTGAATTTGGAAAAACATTAGGTAGTAAAACTCCAATAAAAATTAAAGGAAGCCGTATTTATAAGGTCTCAAATATGAATTTATAAAGTATATTGGTGGACTTGGTCAGTTGGGAACTTTAATAGAAATTTAAAAAATTGTGGTAACGAATGAGTTATTAAAATATTGCTTTTGGATGGGTGCTGTCGAGTGACATTTAGTACAACACAAGGTATACCGTTGGAATATTTTTCAAAACTTTTAATTACTAATGGTGTCTTTAACATTTTCAGAAAATACAGACCATAATAAACACTCGCAAATTAGTTAGGAGAAACCCTCGATTATTTTTAAATTACAAATCACAACATGCTCCAACAATTCTTATGCAATATATATGATTTACTGATTACCAGGTGTTAATGTGAATTAAAACATAAATACAATTTTCTATTGCACTTTTTGAAACTAAATAGACAATTTATCACACCTCTAAACACATAATAATAACAATAAATACTAAACAATCGACTTTCACAAAATAAAATTTAAGTGCGAGATTACATGCGCTAAAATAGATAAAGAAATAATGGCAGTTTTTAAAATGTTATTTAAAATTAAAACCATCAGACTTATAACAACCAAAAATTGTAAAATTGAATGAAATAAATAAAAATGAAGAATATAATAAATGTTAACGCATAAGGAAAAAATGTAGTCATAAGTAAAGTTAAATGCATCATTTTAGGAATAAACATGCACTCAAGCATTTTTTTACTAAGATATTTCAATCGAACACGCTTAGACCTTCTCCAAATTGGCTTTCCGCCGCGCGCGTCGTACCGAATCGGATTCGTCTCGCTCTCCCCTAAAGATACGTACCAAAAAAACCAAGTTTCGAGTCGAATTAAGATCGTGGGATGTGAAAATACGATGACGCCGTCAAAAATTTGACATTTAGTTGTGTCAAAATGACACTACCGTCAGGCTGACAGCATAACCTAAAAATTGAATAAAGTCATCACTGTCAAACTGACTGCATAACCTAGAAATCGAGAAATGACAAAATGACAGCATAACCTATAAATTGACGTCTGTCACTGGCAAAATTTGACAACTTTGTATTATTATATATGAAATTTCGATATCCATGCAACGCGCCGTGATAGCCGGACGGGTCCGACGTGCGCTCACGACGCAAGCGTCTGCGGTTCGAATCCGGCTGCGGGTGGAAATAATTTTCCGCGAAATTGTCCGTCCGACGGTACATGCGTGCGGCAACGGTCGTTGCGGTAGCGATTATAGCGAATTTGAAATAGGTTAGGGTGCGCATTGCGGCAGTGTAGTGAGATTATTCGACAAAAAAAAGCACAAGCATGGTTGAATTTCGAAAAACATTAGGTAGTAAAACTCCAATAAAAATTAAAGGAAGCCGTATTTATTAGGCCTTAAATATGAATTTATAAAGTAGAGTGGACTTGGTCAGTTGGGAACTTGAACAGAAATTAAAAAAATTGTGGTAACGAATGAGTTATTAAAATATTGCTTTTGGATGGGTGCTGTCGAGAGACATTTAATACAACACAAGGTATACCGTTGGAATATTTTTCAAAACTTTTAATTACTAATGGTTTCTTTAACATTTTCAGAAAATACAGACCATAATAAACACTCGCAAATTAGTTAGGAGAAACCCTCGATTATTTTTAAATTACAAATCACAAACAATTCTTATGCAATAGATATGATTTACTGATTACCAGGTGTTAATGTGAATTAAAACAAATACAATTTTCTATTGCACTTTTTTGAAACTAAATAGACAATTTATCACACCTCTAAACACATAATAATAATAATAAACACTAAACAATCGACTTTCACAAAATAAAATTTAAGTGCGAGATTACATGCGCTAAAATAGATAAAGAAATAATGGCACTGTCAGTTTTTAAAATGTTATTTAAAATTAAAACCATCAGACTTATAACAACCAAAAATTGTAAAATTGAATGAAATAAATAAAAATGAAGAATATAATAAATGTTAATGCATAAGGAAAAATGTAGTCCTAAGTAAAGTTAAATGCATCATTTTAGGAATAAACATGCACTCAAGCATTTTTTTACTAAGATATTTCAATCGAAAACGCTCAGACCTTCTCCAAATTGGCTTTCCGCCGCGCGCGTCGTACCGAATCGGATTCGTCTCGCTCTCCTCTAAAGATACGTACCAAAAAAAAACAAGTTTCGAGTCGAATTAAGACCGTGGGATGTGAAAATACGATGACGCCGTCAAAAATTTGACATTTAATTGTGTCAAAATGACACTACCGTCAGGCTGACAGCATAACCTAAAAATTGAATAATGTCATCACTGTCAAACTGACTGCATAACCTAGAAATCGAGAAATGTCAAAATGACAGCATAACCTATAAATTGACTTCAGTCACTGTCAAAATTTGACAACTTTGTATTATTATATATGGAATTTCGATATCCATGCCACGCGCCGTGATAGCCGGACGGGTCCGACGGGCGGTTACGACGAAAGCGTCTGCGGTTCGAATCCGGGTGCGGGTGGAAATAATTTTCCGCGAAATTGTCCGTCCGACGGTACATGCGTGCGGCAACGGTCGTTGCGGTAGCGATTATAGCGAATTTGAAATAGGTTAGGGTGCGCATTGCGGCAGTGTAGTGAGATTATTCGACAAAAAAAAGCCCAAGCATGGTTGAATTTGGAAAAACATTAGGTTGTAAAAATCCAATAAAAATTAAAGGAAGCCGTATTTATTAGGTCTCAAATATGAATTTATAAAGTATAGTGGACTTGGTCAGTTGGGAACTTGAACAGAAATTTAAAAAATTGTGGTAACGAATGAGTTGTTAAAATATTGCTTTTGGATGGGTGCTGTCGAGAGACATTTAGTACAACACAAGGTATACCGTTGGAATATTTTTCAAAACTTTTAATTACTAATGGTGTCTTTAACATTTTCAGAAAATACAGACCATAATAAACACTCACAAATTAGTTAGGAGAAACCCTCGATTATTTTTAAATTAAAAATTACAACATGCTCCAACAATTCTTATGCAATAGATATGATTTACTGATTACCAGGTGTTAATGTGAATTAAAACATAAATACAATTTTCTATTGCACTTTATTGAAACTAAATAGACAATTTATCACACCTCTAAACACATAATAATAATAATAAATACTAAACAATCGACTTTCACAAAATGAAATTTAAGTGCGAGATTTATGCGCTAAAATAGATAAAGAAATAATGGCACTTTGTCAGTTTTTAAAATGTTATTTAAAATTAAAACCATCAGACTTATAACAACCAAAAATTGTAAAATTGAATGAAATAAATAAAAATGAAGAATATAATAAATGTTAACGCATAAGGAAAAAATGTAGTCATAAGTAAAGTTAAATGCATCATTTTAGGAATAAACATGCACTCAAGCATTTTTTTACTAAGATATTTCAATCGAAAACGCTCAGACCTTCTCCAAATTGGCTTTCCGCCGCGCGCGTCGTACCGAATCGGATTCGTCTCGCTCTCCTCTAAAGATACGTACCAAAAAAAACAAGTTTTGAGTCGAATTAAGACCGTGGGATGTGAAAATACGATGACGCCGTCAAAAATTAGACATTTAGTTGTGTCAAAATGACACTACCGTCAGGCTGACAGCATAACCTAAAAATTGAATAATGTCATCACTGTCAAACTGACTGCATAACCTAGAAATCAAGAAATGACAAAATGACAGCATAACCTATAAATTGACTTCTGTCATTTCGATATCCATGCAACGCGCCGTGATAGCCGGGCGGTCCGACGTGCGCTCACGACGCAAGCTTCTGCGGTTCGAATCCGGGTGCATGTGGAAATAATTTTCCGCGAAATTGTCCGTCCGACGGTAGATGCGTGCGGCAACGGTCGTTGCGGTAGCGATTATAGCGAATTTGAAATTAAAAAAAGTTATTCTTTGCGCAAGCGAAATTCTGCGCGAAAAAGAATTATACGTGCAGCAGAGATTTCTACTCGGAAAGAGAATTTTACGCGAAAAAGAGAATTCTACGCGCAAGGCGGGTCTAGCGGACCCCGAAGGGTTCGCTAGTATTTTTATTAAACGTCTGCTTCTAAAACTTTAAACTATTGTGAAGATTTATTAAGAGATCCTATTAATCGCAGTACACTGTGCATAATTTCCTTCACTTTCATCATATAAAAAGGACATTTCTTAAAATAATTTCTGTTAAGAAGATTTGACCATTGTTTTACGTGAGCTTGTGTAACATCCTTCCAGATTTTTTCCTTTTTTTAAATCTCCGACTTTAACATCATCCTCTAAGCCAGACATAATAACAAGAAGTTTTAAAGATAACACAAGTAGAATTTTCAGTCGCTAATATATATATATATGTGGGATTAAGTTCTGAGAGATCCGTTAGAGGGCGACAGGGAGTGCGACGTGTGGTGTGTGGCCTGGGGTGTTGTAAGGGAGAGGGCGCGAGCAGGTAGTAAGGAAGTGAGGTTAAAAAAGAACCACGTGTGTGCTGTGTCGGCAGTAGGGAAAAACGTTAAGTTGAAAGTCAGAAGTGTAAATAATTAAAGTTGTCAATAAGAAGTATAATTAAAGTTGTAAAAGTTGCTTAGTTGTCAATAAGAAGTATAATTAAAGTTGTAAAAGTTGCTTAGTTGTCAATAAGAAGTGTATTTAAAGTTGTTAGCTACTAATAAAACATTGTTTCGTGATATTTGTCGATCTAACCCTAGATAATTCCCACAGAATTGGGGGCTCGTCCGGGATAGGATTTGAAAGAGGATTGAAAAAAGGATTTGAAAGGGGATAGAAAGAGGATTTGAAAGACAAAGGAATCGAGACAATTGAGTGTGGCAAAAATAAGAAAAAAGATCGGACGCGTGGTGACGTGTGAAAGGTCATCGACCCCGTGATGGCTAGATTATCGTTCAGTACAGGTGATCTGATAGAAGAAGTGTTTCGTAATAACGATAAAGTTCAAGGTCAAGGTATGGATACACCAGAAATGAGTTTAATTAATGTTTTAGCACGTGAAAAAGAACAGATAAAGAGGGAGCGTGAGTTGCTGATGTGGGAGAAGGAGCTCTTAAACAGAGAAAAAGCTGCAGCCTGTGTTGCAAGGAGTAGTGCACCCAATGTCCAATTGAGAGACATAATGGATTCGCTCCCAAGGTTTGGAGGCAATATTGAAATTTATCCAGTACGCAAATGGATAGCGGATATGGAGGAGAACCTGTCGTTATATAATGTTAGCGGTGCTGAAGCTTTGCTGTGCGCAAAAAGGTTGTTGACGGGGCTTGCAAAAGTATGGATGGATTCCATGCCGGTAATCCGCACCTGGAAGGAGTTGGAGGAAGGTCTAATCGAGGAGTTTGGCTCCCATGTCAATAGTGCAGTTGTGCACCAACAATTAGCTTCACGAAAAAAGAAAAATCAAGAAAATTACCAGGAATACATACTGGTGATGATGGGTATTGCTAGGCAAGCAAATGTCGAGGAGGAGGCCATCATCCAACATATTGTAGATGGTGTGCAAGATAAAGAAATAAGTAAATCCATTTTGTATGGCGCGCTGACGATAAAAGAATTAAAGAAAAAATTCGAAATTTACGAAAAGATGAAGAACAACATGAGAAGTTTTGAATCGAGGGTGCATACACCTAGTGCACAACCACCTGCATGGCAAAATAAAAGTGAACCAGCAAAGGTTGGTAGATGTTTCAGTTGTGGCAAAACAGACCACAAGTTTGCAAATTGTCCTGATAAGGAAAAAGGAATGAAATGTTTTGCGTGTAATGATTTTGGTCATACTGCAACAAAGTGCCCAAAAAAGGAACCAATAAGGCAGCAAAGTTTGCAAGTACAGGATGGAAGTAGGACTAAAATGTTAAAGGATGTAAAAATTTCAGGAATTCCTACGGTGGCCCTGATTGACACTGGAAGTTCAGTTAACTTGGTGACATCAGATGAATACTTTCATATAGGTGCGCCATTAATTAAAAAAGAAATTAAGAAACTGTATGGTCTAGGGTTTGCAGAAGTAGAAACAAAAGGTTGCTTCGATGCAGATATTGAGATTGATGGTAATATTTTTGCAACTACCATCCACGTCGTAGAAAATGTTGCGTTGCCGGTTAGGTGCTCAATTGGTACTGAGCTTTTAAACAAGGCACAAGTGACGATAACCCATGATGTAATAAAAGTCGTGCCATTATCGAACGACGACGGATTTGTCCTGCAAATCCAGTTAAGCAAAGAAGAAACAAGCGACAGTGACGACCCGAAATCCGAGAAACGAAGCAAAAAGCGTGATGTCAGTTCGGATGGAGATACTGATGTTGAAAAGTTAGAAAAAGAGCGTTTAGAAAAAGAAAGATTGGAAAAAGAGAAGGCAGAAAAAGAAAGAATAGAAAGAGAAAAGGTAGAAAAGGAAAGATTGGAAAGAGAGAGGTTGGAAAAAGAACGACAAGAGAAAGAAAGATTAGAAAGAGAGCGTTTAGAAAAAGAAAGGTTGGAAAGGGAGAGAATAGAAAAAGAGAGATTAGAAAAGGAGCAGTTGGAACGAGAACAACGCAAACGTGAAACAGAACGAAAAGAGAAAGAAGAAAAAGAAAGGCGTGAATGCGAAGAACAAGAACGACTAGAAAACGAAAGGCGAGAGAGGCGTGAGAAAGAAGAAAGAGAAAAACGAGAACGTGAAGAAAGAGAGAAGCGTGAGAAGCAAGAGCAGGAAGAAGAAAAACGAGACCTGATCACTCGAGAAATCGGTAAATTAAGGGAAATTATGAAGAAACAAGAGGAGGAAACAGAAGTATCACGCAGACGAGAAAAGGATGACAAAAAAAGACGCCGCTCTAGATCTAGGTCAAGAGACGAAAGAAGCCGAGAAAGAGAACGTGAGAGGGAGCGAGAAAGAGAGAGGGATTACAAAAAATACAAGAAAAAGAAACGCACCCAATTCGGGCCAGGTCTTAAGGTCCATCCTAAATATCTTGGGCCCTATAAAGTGAGTATGGTTAACGATCACGACAGGTATGTTGTAGAGAAAGTGGGCGTTGGAGAGGGTCCAGTTCACACAACCTCCAGCGCTGACCAGATGAAAATGTGGCAGAGTAACCTATCCAGTAGCGAAGATGACGAACAATCCACTGAAGAGGATAGCCACTGTCCAAGCGAAGATCCTGAGTCACCAGCGACATCGGAGGACCCTGAGCAGCCCGAGGACGTGCTGCAGGACAGGAATGGCCGAGTTGTGGGATTAAGTTCTGAGAGATCCGTTAGAGGGCGACAGGGAGTGCGACGTGTGGTGTGTGGCCTGGGGTGTTGTAAGGGAGAGGGCGCGAGCAGGTAGTAAGGAAGTGAGGTTAAAAAAGAACCACGTGTGTGCTGTGTCGGCAGTAGGGAAAAACGTTAAGTTGAAAGTCAGAAGTGTAAATAATTAAAGTTGTCAATAAGAAGTATAATTAAAGTTGTAAAAGTTGCTTAGTTGTCAATAAGAAGTATAATTAAAGTTGTAAAAGTTGCTTAGTTGTCAATAAGAAGTGTATTTAAAGTTGTTAGCTACTAATAAAACATTGTTTCGTGATATTTGTCGATCTAACCCTAGATAATTCCCACATATATATATATATAATCAAATTCCCTTCTACCCGTAGGTGTAGGGAGGTGTGTACATCCATGTATTGTACATGAATTTTCGCCACTGTTTTTTGTTCTGTGCCATTTCTTTCGCTTCGCACCACGATTTTCCCTTCTTCTCCAAGGTTTTTGCTACTGCCTTTTCCCATGTTTCTCTCGGTCTTCCTCTTTTCCTCCTTGTTTGTATTCTTGCTTCCCACACTCTCTTTACCTGTCTTCTTGTGTCCATTCTTTGTAGATGCCCCCACCAGCTCAGTTGCCTAGTTTCGATGAATTCCAGAATAGATTCTACTTCCAGTTCATTTTTAATCTGTTCATTTCGTATTTTGTCTTTTCTTGTTACGCCTCTTACTCTTCTTAAAAATTTCATTTCAGTCGCTTGTATTTTACTTTTTTGGCTCGATGTTAATGCCCATGACTCGCACCCAAAAGTCAAAATTGGTCCATATGTATATCGCACGGTACACGCTCATTTTTGTTTTTTTGGTGACTTCTTGTTTATTAATAAAGGTTTTGTCTATGGCGTAAAAGGTTTTTATTGCCTTTTCGATCCTCTTATTTATTTCTAATTCTTGTTGTCCTGAATTTTCAATCGTTACACCGAGGTAGTCAAAATATTGTAAGGTTTCTATTTTTTCTCCTTCAATTTCTATGCTTATATTCTCATTTTCTTCGTTTATCGTCATCACTTTTGTTTTCTTGTGATTAATTTCCATTCCATTCTCTTCCAGTACGTCTTTCCAAATTTTTATATTGGTTTTTAGGTTCCTTTCATTCTTAGCCATAATCACTATATCGTCTGCGAACGCACATTCTGATACTTCGACTTTCTGTAAATTTTTGTTTCCTACTAATAAACTCTTAACATTTCGTTTGCATTTTTTAATTATACTGTCCATAAAAATCGTAAACAATATGGGGCTCATACCTCCTCCTTGTCTTAATCCATCTTCTGTCTTGAAAGAATCCGATTTCATGTTTTTTGTTGCCACATAATTTATTGTTGTCTTATACAAGCAGCTAATATTTTTTCTTAGTTTGGTATCTATCTTTCTTTCTTCAAGGATCTCCCACACTTTTTGTCTAGATACTTTATCGAATGCTTTTTGCAAGTCTATAAATGCGAAGTATGCTTTTTCTCTTTTTAGTTGTGTTTTAGTTATAATCTGTTTAATTGTCGCTAATACACTTACCTAATAATTGAAGCGCTCGGGGGAAAATAGTAACTAGCCACATGAAGTTAGTTTTGAGAAAAGCCTACTTTAAAGTTTTAATCAAATCCTGAAATAAGGGTTTAAGAAATATCTATTCCATATTTTTTTTGCACAAACCAATTATTGCTAACTTGAAATATTTAACAAGAGAGCAACAGTTATAGTAACAGTTTAAAAAAAAAAATGAATAAACCCAAAAAAATTGTGGCGTTACTTTTTTTTGCTAAGAAAACGTAAATATTCTTTAGTTTTAAGATATAGCTGGAATAAAATCAGAAGACGGTTGTGATAATTTTTTATTAAAAAACGTTACAAAAATACCATTTTCATTCGAACGTTTGGGAGTTTTCATGTTCCCCGTCTACGTTTTCGATCTCGCCATCACATTTATCACTGGCATTGCGCCTTCTACTCCAAGACGAGCGCTGTTTTCAAACACTTTTAATAATGCCAAATAAGTATGCATTTTCAAAGGTTTTTAATTACCAAAATGAATTAAATATATTTCTTTCTTCTCCTCCCAGTAACTCCCTACATTTTTTCTTACAGGTACCCGGTGGGCCTACAATTTTGGGGTCCCGCTTTACACCCTTGGGAGTGGTATAACCAAAACCTAAATTTCTTCTCTCCTGAGCTTTGACCTTTCTGCACTCAACGTTGGTTTGTCTGTTTCTTGACGGTTTCTTTTTAGATGGTGTTGGCATGTGGCCTCTACTAGTGCCCTCACCCTAAGGCAAAATAATCTTTTACAATAAAATTTAATAGGGATGTTTTAAGTGAAAACAGTAACAAGCCACAAAACATTTTTCTTTATTAGATTAGGTATGATTTTTTTTTTTTTGTAAAACACCTAATGTGTGTGACTTTCCAAAAATTAATGTATTGTTTCATTTATTACATTGCAAACAACAAAATCAAAATCTTTCAAAGCCAAAAATTTTAGAAGAAAAAATAAGTTTAAAAGGGGATAAGCCGAATAAAATTTTACATACCTCTGTTTCACAAATACTGCTGCTTTTATCACTTCCACTTAAATAACAATAATTCTTGTCCTTATCACTGTCGTCTACTTCACTTGATATGTCACTATCACCGCCATTTTTGTCATTATCAAACAATTTTCTCTGCCGTATTGTTCACCCTCGCCATGTTGAATTTATGTGGCTTGTTACCGTTCTTGCTACAAAATGTGCAAGTGTTTTGGCATGTGTCAAGAAAGTATCTATGTCATGGTGGCGCTTCTTATTATTAAATAGCTGTAATATGTTTCCTGTGGCTTGTTACTTTTATGGGTAAAAATTTTATGTGAAAAATAAGCTTATTCAAAAAATGTGGCTTATTACTATTTTCCCCCGAGCGCTTCAATTAAACTAATTAGTTTCCAATAACGCGCACTTTTTACTTGCGTTTTGTTATTTAGTGGCACAAATGAATAAGTTGAGTTGCACAGGAATTTATAAATCTGCGTGCACTGGTGCTGTTTAATCGCATTACCAATTACCAGTTTTCTGTAAATCCCTTTACTGCTTATTATAATTAGCGGATATACTTGTTGTCCTCCCGTTAGTTTCGAAAAAGGTAATGGAATTTGTGTAAAAATTCTATTAAGCATACTTCTGTAAATTCTTTTTCCACTTATTATAATTAGCTTTAGTACTCGTTTGTTTAAACAATTCAATTTAAAATTTTTATTTTATTTTCTGTAAGAAACAGTTGGGTACGAACTGTCTAGTTAAACAGTGGTGTCAAAATTGGCAGTTTAACGTTCATCCTTATTAATAAAAAATTAAAGACAGAAAATCGCATGTGCCCAACAGACTCCGCTGTTGACAATCCTTGTTTTCTCCCATTTGCGGTATGACATTCCTCGTTTTCTCCCAAACTGCCTATATTTGTATGTGGAATTACTCTGGAATAAACTAGTATTTTTCTAAACTGATTGTACTCTGATGTAGTAAAGCAAAATATCTATAAGATGGCATCAGTATCTCAAAATCGACAAACATTGACATTCCTTGTTTTCTCCAAACACCCTTCATATATTGTGCGTATAGCTTTTCAGCTTTTTATGTCTGCCTTCGTTCATTTCTATACCTAATTCCCGCGTTTCACACATTATGCTTTGTATAGCGCTTGCTCTGAGTTCTTTGTTTTTGTAGTCATTGGTTTTTGAATTCCACAAACTTACGAGATTTATCGTCTGATCATCGACTTTTCGCCATTTTGAAACACTTGAAAGAATGAAAAGAAACTTGCTTCAACTGAGAAAAGATTCCGTTCAAATGAACAACTGACACGAATTACAAGGTTTAGACGGTCATTTGGCGTTCATGTCACATGAACTCACGTGAGTCGATCCGCTCACATGACTAATGTAAACCCGGCTGAAGGCGCGTCATTATTTCTTCTGAAGATTAAAAGTAAAGTTCCACATGCAAACTGAATAGCTCGGTATAGAGGTAAACTTAAAAAAAACTGATTACAAATTACAATAAACTTTAAAATCGCAGGGTCTTGTTCATTTTGGCGATCATTCTGACTATTATAAATTTCATTCTATAACTTTTTACTAATTTTTAATCATAAATGAATTTGTTTAGTTAGATTAGTTAAGATTTCAAACGATCTTAATTTGATGCTTTATTGTATATATTTTGTTAAATATAACTATAAAATAGTTTTGTTATTGTCTTTCACGGTCTTCAATAATAATAAATGCTATGGCTCGTGAATTTTAGGAGTTAAGAGTCGTAAACAAATGGTTGAAGTGTAGGTGCTAGTAACCTCACACAAAATGGTAGGGGAAATCAAGTACAACTTTACACAGTATATGTTACTTTGGTTATTATAACCAGTGCAGAATCACTTTTAAAACATGTTTGTCGTATATTATTTAAGTTTTTTGTTAACACTAAGCTTGATAGAATGTGCTCCACTCGAAGAAAATAATCCGAATTATGGAAAAGTACAGCATACAATATCGTAAGTCATTAAAATGGCATTGAATAGATTCCTTCGTGAATTTTAGTAATAAGATTGTAAAAACTTTTTTTCTAGTAACATTTTTAAACTGCAATAAATAGATATAATTTTTAAGTTTTGACAAAAAATTATTATTCGTGTCTATCATTCGTTTTTGTTTATACACTTATTTCGTTGAATAAAATATAAAATGAATTGAAATATCTTTAGGAATGGCTAAACATTTTTGTTTGATTAGGTTTTCTTTTAAATAAAATAAATAAAACTATTGAAAACTTACTGTTTTTTCAGTAAACAAACCTTGAATTAAAGTAATTGAGTAACATTGAAAAATGTCACGGTACAATAACCATGGTGAAATGAGATAATATTGCACAATGTGGACCAACATTATTGTAAACGCAATAGCTGCAATTACTCTTATTCGTCTAAAAAATCTTTTTTTACTGTTTTGTAGACGAAATTTAGGAAAATATTTATTGTAGGTAATCTGAATTTTACACAATCCTGGAAAGATATCAGCTCTTTAGTAAGTCAGCTTCAATAATATTATTATCATTTTAACCACTTGTAATTTATTTATTTTAAGAAAGAACTTGGTGTTTACTACTAAGTGTTTAAGTGATTTTTTTAACTGTTTTCGACTATTTTAAAATATTACATGATATTCTGCGAGAATTTGTTTTCTGAAAACTGCAAACATTAGATTAACGTTACCTGTGACAAAATAATTAACAACGAAAAATAGTTAAAAGTTATCAAGTCTTCGATAAACTGTAATTTGATGAAAACTACAAACTGAATGAAATATATTAAATATGAACAAAGGCATCAACAAAATTAAGATGTAAAAAACGTTTTGCGCTATTTGATTTCGAAATATAATATTTCAAATTTTCTGATTAATCGGTTTTATGCTAATAGATTAAATTATGAAAATTGTTTTATTTTTTTTTAAATGTTACTGTAGTTCAGTGTTTGATGATATGAAGATTACAATTATTAAATAATAATTTTGATGAATAAACACGTAATTTTTTAACTACTACAAATAATAAAAAACACCTTGAAATAATAAAAACAAATTAAATGAATACAATTTTGTAATCAGCGTATTCTATTACTCTTAAACCAGTATGAAGAAACACAAAAGTTTCTTAATTTTCAAGGCATAACGTTTTTCTTGCATAACAGGTTTTATTAAACTGTTATGAACTTTACGTATATTACGAAGAAACTAAAAATCTTAATTGATAAGAATTTTAACGTCTCGCACATAAACACATGCGTACACAAAAACACGGACGTATAATGGAAATTGTCAAAACAAGTTCAGGCAAAACCTCAAAACGTGTAAATTCAGCGAAATTTTGGATGTGAAAATTTTCGTCTGTCCAATATTTTGTTCATACTACGCGTGACGAAAGTAAAAATCCGTATTATGCAATCCAGGTAAGGTAGGCTTATTTCAGAATTGAAAAAGCGGAACATTTCCGTGATTTCATATGTATAGGTAGGTACCTGGTAAACCTGGGTTACAAGATTTAAAAATTCCCGTTGCGGGATATTGCGGCAAAAAAGTTACGGTGTGTACAAAAAGTAACGTAACGGATCAATATTTCGTCTTGTGACAACTTTACAAAAATTGATAGTTTTAACTAAAAGTTGTTTGTGGTCATTTACTACATAACCTTAAATTATTTTTAACTAAACAGTGTTTTGTTTTTGCGCACCGATACGTGACTTTGTTTTTTAAATAGAACACGCAGTATATTTTTTAATTTTTATATGTAAAATCGAATTCTCTCAAATAGTTTTTATAAAAATATTGACACAGTAACAGGAGTCTTAAAAAATAATGATATTTCACAACTTGGCTATGTCATAACGAATTCATTTTAAATGTTGTAGGACAATAGTGTCATAGTGATTGCTGTGGAACACCCTATATATTTTTACATTTTCTTAATAATAATATAATTATCTTCAAAAACTAATATGTCAATTATGTCTAAAATCGGTATTTCACTAGTTATTGCGGTTTTCTTGATAATTTATGGATATAAACACAATATATAATAGCTAGTGAGCTTTGGAAATATCTCTATAGATCAGTTTTTTTTTTGTTGCATAGCTACATGTGTCGTGCTTAATATCCTAAATAGTTGTTTGAGCAACATCGAGTGACTTATGTGCAAAAAAATATTTATCGCGCGCAAGCAAACTTTGACACATACCCCGAGACCCGGCATGTTATCACAGTGGTCCGGGCAAGTTGTCACGGGTCAAATAAATGTAGTAAATGATAAAAAAAATAATTATAACACATTTATAAAAAACCTCAAATATAAATACATCTCGTAATGTTAAGACCAGTTTTTGCAGATAAGGAGTTATCTGAAGTACGTAATTTTCTGACTCGACAATAGCTTTCAAGTCGTTGTGAACTTCATTTGGAGTTCGAAGTTCGCGGCCATACGTTAGATAAGCAGCACTTCATCCCGTTGACTTCGATTTTGTAGTGTTCATAGCAAACCTTACAGCCGATAATTTGGAAGGCCAGGATCTATGATCATATTTCTCAGTGGTCGAGTTGTTTCTTTTAGTTGGCAATAACTGGCGTACTCGACAGGTATTTCTTCATTTCTCTCCTCCTGGAGGAGAACCTCCTCTTGTTGATTACCTGTGTCAATACAATGTTATGTATAAGAAGTGGCATCTCCATTCTTAGCGAACACATCACTGTGCAACGTCAAAAGTGCGTTGAGTTGACTTCTTTCTTTAGAAGTAAGTTGAGATCCTTCATCATCTCGAAGTTGCTCTATAGAAACTTTTGCTAAATTTGTAGCTACGTTATTTACAGTTTCGTAGTACGGATAAAATTGGTCTGGTGTGTCAAAAAAGTACCAGACTCGTTGCGGTATGCAAAGCACAATTCCTGCTTGTTCCAGAAAATCTACACCTAAAAGTGTAGTGTTGCCCTGTGATTCAAGTAGAACATAAAATGTTGTGGGTATAGAGCGTCCCATTAACAAAACATCTACATTTGTCTTCAAAGCTTGTTTTGTACGATTTACTGAATTAGCATACGAAAGTTGTATATGTTGTTCAAACGTTAACACCTTTCTTTAGAAGTATCTAATAAAGGGATTTGCTAGCGACACAGGCTTGTGCACCAGAATCAGCAAGTGCAGTTCCATTTAAACCACAAACTTGAATTGATAAGATGGGTCGTTGAGGCGAAACGGGATCAGTTCGTGATACGGTTCCGAAGTTTAGCTGTAAGTCATTTTTATTCGACTTATCAAACTTCGCTGGGGGATTGCATTTGACACATTTTGAACGATTAACCCTAGGTGAACCACATCCGTAGCAAAACATCTGAGCGGCTCAGACTGAGCAATCTGTGAATTTCCATATTGAAATATAGCATATTTTCGACACTCGGCTTCTGTGTGTCCAAAACATTTACAAAATTGCACTTCGGTCTTAGTTTGTTGACTGAAGGTCTATCATCTTTTGATAGCGCTGTTTCAGCGAAATTTGCTTCAATTGTACGAGCTTTTTCAATCAGCTCTTCAAAATTCTGTACCTGATTACGTGGTAACCTATTTCTTATTTTCCTATGCAACAGTCCGTACACCATATCTAATTTATGGATTTCATGCAGTACAGGTTCTGTAGGTAACTGTGCTAATAATGCACGTGCGGAACTAACAAATACATCAGTTCGTTCCGTGTCAACTTGTTCTTTAGTAAACAGCTCTTTAAACATTTTATATGGAGGTATATGACATCCAAATGCATGTTTTAAACCGTCGATAGCAGTTTGCCATGTGTTAAGCAATAATTTGGCACTTTGAAACCAAGTAGCAGCTGTTATCTAGGAGCATCGGTAATTCTCTCACAGCATCGTCATCGGACAACCCAATACAATCTTTGTAAACCGTAATTGCATTTATAAATGCATCGACATCTTCGTCTTTGTTTCCAGCGAAACGCGATTTACAGTTTGTAAAATTTATGTTACCTGCATGGTTCGGAGGCGATCTTGGTACTGTAAAATATTTCTCATACCTTCAAGCAACGCTAAAAGTTGATCATTCGTCATGACAACTGGATCACCCATTTTAGTTTCTTGAACCGCACGCGAACGTAAATTATACGAGGAACGATCCCTTACGTGTTTCTTCGAGTCACTCGTTTTGTAAGCGTTTTTCTTTACTGCGATATCTTACTTCGGGCCCCACGTTGGGCGCCAATTTTAGTGAGCTATGTTTAGGCTTTCAGTTAAAACACAGGGGGTTCAGTCCTAAAGTGAGACGCAAAAGTACATTGTTCAAACGACAACTCAAAATGTCTAAAACACAAAAGGTAATGCACAAAACGTGAGAAAAATAGCACCCAAAGGTGACAGCGGCAAATCATTTTTGCCGTGATAAAAAAACATAAAAACTCTATAAAAACAAATAAATCCGTTTTGTTGACAAAGCGACGAAACACGCCACTGATACTTTTCGTAGGTAGCTGTAAATTTAAAAGAACATTCCGCTACACTATGTATAATCTAGCGTTATTGTATACCCTTTTTTTACATTCCACATTTACATAACTTACGCCTGCGGGTTTTATTACTTCTCCCGTATATGTTTTTAATTTAATTTCGGTTGGTTGTATAGCAGTATTTATTTTTAATTTTCTAAAGTCATTGCAGCTGATCGTAGATACCGCAGCGCCTGTATCTAACTCCATATCGTATGACTTTTTATTAATAGTCACTGGGACAACAAAACTATCTTTACTTTTATTTATTGTAATATTATTAATTATAATTTCTTGTTCTTTTTCTTCTTCTGTCGACTCTGTGGTTAATTGATTTTGTTTTTTGTATTGTTTCGTCCTTTTCCCAAAGAATTTCTGTTAATCTTTTTGATATACTCTAGACCAGGCGTTCCCAACCTGTGGTACGCGTACCGATCCCGGTACGCGAATGTCAAGCTACCGGTACGCGATAAGGGAATGACGAATGAAATAATATACAGGGTGGTGCTTTTTTCGATGCTCACCATTGCTATCTTGGAAACGGTAAGAGATACAAGGTCGGTTAAATTAGAGAAAAGTTGCACATTTTTATGACGATTAAGAATCTGAAAAGAAAT
Source organism: Elmis aenea (assembly GCA_947652605.1). NCBI lineage: Eukaryota > Metazoa > Arthropoda > Insecta > Coleoptera > Elmidae > Elmis > Elmis aenea. The sequence continues at coordinate 43,535,720 of OX393577.1, forward strand.
CCTGAATATTTTGATTCGTTTTTGATTTATTACAAAAAAAGTGAAAAATGTGATTTTAGAAAAAAATTATTATCTTTCCTACCATTGATGCTATTTCATTTAAACTTGGTAACTTAATGTTTTTGACCGTACTGGGTTTGATGACGTAAACAGAAATTTTCTAAGCCTGCTAGATTTCAAGTTGCGATAGTCAACTTTTTTATTTCTTATGGCCGCCATATTGGATTTTTACACCATCAGACAGACAAAAAAATTAGCTTTTCAGATTGGTAACAACATACCTTTTTTCTTTCAAAAAACTTGTTGAAATTTTAAAATTTGTATAAATAATTCATAAAATCGAGAATGCTCTGAAAAACAATTGAAACTCTGATATAAATAAAAGCTACAGAACATTTTATTGGTCTAATGATAACAAAGTTAAGATTGTTGGAAACATATTTAGAAGATATGTTAGGCGAATTGCCATTATTAACAATTCAAAATCATCAGTAGTATCAGCAAGAAGGAGCTGGTCCTCACAACGCCCGCATTGTAAAAGGATATTAATTTAGATGTACGCTTTCAAAATTCATGACTTGGTACGTTTGGTCCTGTTCATTGGCCTCCGCGATCGCCATGTTTAACGCCTATGGATTACTTTTACATTGATGTTGTTTATGCAATCCTAACGGAAAATAATGAACTTCTTCGCGGTAAAATCAAAAATGCTTTCGACTCTATTCCGAGACAAACTATCCTAAAGGCAGTGGACGAAATTAATTTGAGGACTAACCACTACATCATACATAACGGCGCGCACTTTAAACAATTTAAATAATTATTTATCTGGTGTTTTAAATTTTTTGTCATTTCGTTATTTTATTAGATCTATAAAATGTAGTGTCACTTTTATTTATATTATAATTTCAATTGTTTTTCAGAGCATTCACGATTTTATAGATTATTTATACAAATTTTCAAATTTCAACAAGTTTTTTGAAAGAAAAAAGTTATGTTGGTTACCAATCCGAAAAGCTAATTTTTTTGTCTGTCTGATGGTGTAAAAATCTAATATGGCGGCCATAAGAAATAAAAAAGTTGACTATCGCAACTTGAAATCTAGAAGGCTTAGAAAATTTCTGTTGACATCATCAAACCCAGGACGATCAAAAACATAAGGTTACCAAGTTTAAATGAAATAGCGTCAATGGTAGGGAAGATAATAATATTTTTCTAAAATCACATTTTTAAGTTTTTTTGTAATAAATCAAAAACGAATCAAAATATTCAGGATTTCTTTTCAAATTCTTAATCGTCATAAAAATGTGCAACTTTTCTCTTATTTAACCGACCTTGTATCTCTTACCGTTTCCAAGATAGCAATGGTGAGCATCGAAAAAAGCACCACCCTGTATACTCCTTTTTTTTTTTATATAGCATCTAACATCTGTTATGTGCAAGCTGCCTTAAGGCATTTAGCAACTTCTATGACTTTGACATTGGCTGAAATAATAATGAAAACAATATTTTGCTTAAAATAATGTTTTCTTTTTATACAATACATTGCCAAACCCGAGCGTATTGTCTGTCTTTTTTCAATCCAAATACTTTCTCTTTATACGGTGGTAGGTAACAATGTGACATAAAATCAGTCATAAACACACATAAAAGCAGTCATAAAATCACATGTGTGTAGAAGAAAAAGATAGTGATAGATTTGTAGACACATACGTAAATTTAAAATAATTATCGGTTTATATCGGGTGATTGAAAATGATTGATGCCCGCTCATTTCAGACCGAAAATAAAATAACCAAGTTTATGTTGGTATCCCAAAATTTTATTACAATTGTAGGTACATATAGCATTGTATTCTGTGTCCAAAATATCTACCTAAAAAAAGCTCTTCAGTTAAGAATTTAGGAAAGTTCTATTGTAGGATTAGTCTTTTTTTTGCTCGACAAAATTTTTGAGAGAGACAAGCGACAAAAAAAGTTAGCACTTGAGAATTTAGGATTTTTTTAGGACTAGTTTTTCCAAAAATATTTACCTACTGGTACGCCACCATATTGTCTACTACATACCGGTACGAAATCTTAAAAAGATTGGGAACCTCTGCTCTAGACAGATGTCCAATTTTATCGCAATTATTACATTTTGATTCTTTATACTTGCAAATGTTAGCATTATGATTCGTATATCCGCACCTAAAAGAGCAACTGTATTTATTACCAAACTTAGTGTAATTTGTTTTGGTTTTATTTGTCTTGTACTGTTCTCTTTCGATTTTATTCATCGGCTGCTTCTCCCGAATGGTTGCCATACCTTTGCTTTCTATTTTGGCTGTTTCTATAGAAAGTGCCAAATCCACTGCGTCTTGTAATTTAATTTCTCCCTTTTGCTGTAATAATTTTTCTCGTGTATCATTATTCCGTATACCCCTAATGAATTGTGACCTTAAAATTTAACTAATGAATTACATTTAATGTAATTCATTAGTTGCTGTATTACATGCATGGCATTTGAAATTACAGTACGTCGTTATTTTTTTTAAATTAGCCACATAATTTGCGATATTTTCACCCTCGTGTTGGATGCGTAATAGGAATTTAGGTTGTTCTGCTATTTCATTAGCAACAGGATCTAAATTTTTTATTTTTTTTTGTAAAGCAATTAATTAATTCTCTGTAACTTTTTGTGTTGGGATTATCAGGGGAGGTTAAGTTGCCAGATAGTTTTCTAAGCGAAGCACATACGTGCTAAATGATTCATTCCCCTCATAGTATGGTATTAGGTGTATACCCTGTGCTGAATTTGTATTTAAATTCCCTATAACAGTGATCAGCTGTTGTAACAATTGATTTGTATCAGCAGGGTTCATTTTCTTATTGTATTAACACGTGGTCCTACTGTAATCTTAACCTCACTCTTCTTTACTTGTACTATGTTCCTTTTATCTCGTCGCCATTTATTGTATCGTCAATAACTATTATTGAATCTTGAATCCCGCGTTTAATGTAACTCACAATATTGCACAACAGAATTGTTTGTAACACGTTTTGTAATAAAAACTATGCAACTATTTCCAGTATAACTTTATTGTATCTGTATATTACTTATATTACTTTTTACACCCTCTATCTTCCTAAAGATATATCAGTTACATTGCCCTCTATATTTCAAAAGATACAACAGTCTTATACTATTCAATTCACTATGATACACTTACATATGCTTTATTAAGTTTCCAGCGTGGTTGCTTAAATGCTGCGATTACAGTCTTCAACATTACAAGTATTTTTTTCGTTAACAGACGTATGTATGTATAAGTAAAATATTTTCTCACAGAGTGATTTAGCTGTCGTGGCATTCTGCAATAATAGTATATTACATACCGAGCGGGGAAGTGATAAGTGGATCATTACAGCCAAGTGCTAGGTTAGATGCACGAGACTCGCAGCGCCGAGGGCATCTATAGCACGAGGCTACAATGATCCTTCCCGTGAGGTATGTATACTATTTTTTCTTTAAGCGTCTTATAATGTCTATATTATTCTACTGAACGCCTTATGTAAAAATACGTCATTATTTTACTAGTACAATAATATCTCATTATATCACTAGTACTATAATGGTCGCTAAGCAACCGTAAAATGCGCTACGCTCATTGGTTGAATTTTGTAAAAGTGGGCGTGATTTTGTTCAATACATGTTTGACAGGAGAATGAGAATCTGACAGATGAAGTAGGTAAAACTTTATGTATTTGCTTGATTTTCGCTATTTCTTTGACGCTTGAAGAAAAAATTTAATATGCACCTCGACAGAAAAGTTCGAACTTTACTGCCTTGGTACATAAATAACTATTATTCACAATCGGTTAGTAACTCTAGATAAGTTACTGTCAAATAATATTAATTTTTATCGTAATTTGATAAATTATTTAAAGAAAACAATCTGTGAGACCATTGCTAGGAAATATAACAAGTTTGTTGCCGTTGCTAAGAAATATAACAAGTTTGTTGATTCTGACAGATAGATAATTATTTTGTCAGTTTATACGGCATTTTTTAAAATTGTCTCAGTATTTTTACAAATATTATGTCCGATAATGATTTGAATATACTCCACCAGAACTGCGAGAAGCTGCAGAAAAAGCTACTGAAGGCATGATTCCTAAAAAAAGGAGGGCGAGATACGAAAACACTTAGGAAGTTTACAGTAAATAGTGCGTGACTAAAGGTGTACAGCATACCTCTGAAACGGTACTCTTTACGTATTTTTCTGAATTAGCTAAACAAAATAAAGCCTCCATAAATACGAGTTGTTTGTTCTTTATGGGGTATCGTTACGTTACGTTTTTCATCCCTGATAATAACCCCCATTTTTCTTATAATTTTGTCAACTTTCTTCTTTATAACCTCCGAAATTTGCTGAATAGCGTCCTTTTTAATATACATATTTTTTAATTTGAGTATTTAGGGTGTCATAAGTGTGGGTGCAAATGATATTGCTCTGTTAAATGTAAAATATCGTCTTCCGACCACTCTATTTTTAAGAACAACACAAATTTGGTCCAGACAATGTGAGGTTTGGCAGTTGTTCGCGAACAGGCCCTCAAGAGTAAACTAGCGAACTGCTCGCGAACTGTCGTCTACACCAGGTTCGCACATTTTTCGCGAGCCTTCCGATATCTGTTCTGGAACAGCTCGCGAGCTTGGTCTGTACGCGGCTTATTGCACATTTGGGCCGGTGTGTGTTGACCTTAAGAACATGAAAACGATAACAAAATAATAGAAAATTGTGATTTATTTAATTCCTGTAAAACTAATTTTATAATGACAATGCAAAAGGACGTTGTATTTATATTCATCGACGTAAACATTGATTGTTCTTGTTTCAGTGTATTTGTATTTTTTGCAGTTGTGTATTGTCAGTGTTTTTTTTGTGTTTAAAGTAAATGTATGAGATTTAAATGTTTTTATTTTGTTGTACATTAATTCTGGTGCTTACTAATTCCATTAATTTTTTTTTTTAGATTCAAAACAAATCCAATCGCAACAGGGTCACATGTACGAGTAATTGATCGAAACCCAATAAGTACATCATCACACAAGACAACAGAACCTAAATCCTATGTTGAATCTACAACCAAACTAGAAAACCTACAAATTTCAAACACTACTACAACAGTAATTGAAGAAGAAGTACACCTGAATTTATCAAGTACAACGCCACCTATTCCCGTTTTCTTACCTGCTACTTGTGTTGGTTCATTGTGTGGTAGCGGTCTTGGTTAAAACGTGATACGGACGATATACCGACATGCAGATGCTGCATCATAGTGGTCAGTCAAGTTGGGACAAACTAAAAAATGTTAAAGAGATTTTATTGTAAAATCTATGTAATAATAACTTTTTAAGTTTCTAAACAAAAATATTTTTTTTCATTACCTATGAAATTAATAAAACGTATCAAAATATAGAATTATTAGTTATATTATTGTGGTCGCCTTTTTCAGCTTTGCCTGGCAACACCAGCACGTCTACAGTCCGCCTTGAGTTAATCAATTTAAGTACATTTAAATGTGTTGGAAAAAATCAGCTTTTATTAAAAATAAATCATTAAACGAATGTTTCCATAGATTTGTAACTATACAAGAGCCGATGCAAACATTCTAATGAACTTCATTTGCGTAAATGACCTCTGTTAAAAATACACATCAAGCGAGTTTACATATAAACAACCACAGCGTCCTTAAAAATATGCAAAAAAATATAACAAACTTTATTAAAATTCGCTAGAATTAAAAGAAACGCCATTTTATAATTAAAAATAAATAATACTCTACATACAATTTTTTCAAGTTGTAGAAACTGTTTTCGATAACCATTTGAAAAATTTTGATATTAAAAAATAATTTAGTAACTATAGGTTTATAAAAACTCTTATAAGAGTTTATTACCGACCCGAACATGTGTTTCTACATGAACTAAATATTTTTACTCAATACTGTTTTTCTGCAATTTTGGGTAAACTTTGAATTCTATAACTGTAATTCATAAATTCTAAGATATTTAGAGATGTTTATATGAAAAAAAAAAAAATGCCGCGCCGTGGGCAGGAGGCGCCCTTGTACCAAAAGTTTTTGCTCCCCTTTTAAGTTTTCTTAAATAATTTATAATTTTTTTCTTTTGAAATTGCGTTTTTGTAAAAGTATGCACAAAAATAAATTACAGAATGAAAATAAATTTGGAAAAGAAAATAAGTACATCAAATTTAAAAAATATCATTTACATTTTTGTACGAGTATAAACAAATCAAAAGATTTTTTGTAATTTGTAAATTGTATTATTATTAAACTCAAAGATTTTTCGTTATTACAACTTAATAAGAAAAAAAATTAAACTAAACTAATGGGTAGTTCACACGGTGACATTTAAAGTCGCGACTTTTATGTCACCGTGTGAACTATCAAAAGTCGCGACTTTTAATGTCACGCAAAGTCGCGACATTGATTTGACAGTTCGGCATTTGACGAAAGCCTACCATACTTTTATATTTTGACAACAGACAAATAGGTTAGGTTAACCTAACCTAATATACATTTGTTTGTCATCGATTTCGAATTTATCATGTCGCCAATAGATGTTCCAACGATTTTAGAGCATTATCAACAAATAGCAACTTCAAAATAATTAGTTGCTCTACAACACTCGATTCTGCTATTACAAGAGCAGCCATTTTTATTTTGAAGTCGCGACTTTCAATTTGGGTAGTTCACACGGTGACATTTAGTCGCGACTTTTGATGTCGCGACTTTATATTTATTAATTAAGTACTAATTCTACATATTTACGCGTCGTAAAAGTTTTTCTCCGTTTGGTAAAATCGGATAATGATATGAATCGGAAAATTTGCGACCTGTTTCATCCTTGGGAAATTCATTGTTAACAATTTAACGCGGGCGATGCTCAACTAAACAGTCTCTAATTTTGATAGTTATGATTTGGACAAGTACCTGGATCATTAACATCAAAATGTTATGGTCGTGGATTTAAAAAATCGGAATCAAATACTTCTGCTGTAACTTCTGTGGACAGATCAGTCTGCTGGTTAGTTTTATTTTCACACGTAACATTTGTTTCTTCATAATTTTTTTCCGTCCTTTATTTTTCTATGGTAGCTGCATAGAATATTTGTTTCTTCAGCTTCTTTAGTAAAACTATCTATTCTTGGCCTTTTAAGTGGTGTATCCAACAATCCAGCCAATTTCGTTTTCATGTGTTCGCTGCATATGTCTTTTTCTGTTTTGTGCACCAGATAATTTACTTTGGCTTGTTTTCCGACATCCAACATCCGGCATTGTGGAGACGTGGACAGTGGTATAGGAATTAATCGGTGCGTTAAAATTTACTTAAGGCCGAAAAATGATTTAGTAATAAAAAAGATGCGTCTAGTACGATGAATCAGGGAGTTCCCCGCCTGCGGTCACCTCGCGGAAAGAACATCAATCGTTGATTCGTTGAAATTAACGCAAATTTGGATATAACGGCTCAGGGAGTTCCCAACCAGCGGTTGCCTCGCGGGGAGAACATCAATCGTGAGACGTCGAAGTTAACGCAAATTTGGAAATATTGAATAACCAAGGGTCTTCCCCGCCAGCGAGTTGCCTCGCGGAGAGAATATCAATCGTAGGTCTCAACGAATTGGTTTAACCCTTTCGCTGCGGCACTCGTTTGAGAAGTTCGTGCCTTCAGTGCGGCGTTTTTCGGGTCTTATGGACTTTGTGGGTTACGCTCGCGTAATAAATACAGTTCCCGCACATGGGACACGAAAAATAAATGCGGATTATTACGGTTCCCGCAGTGAAAGGGTTACAAAAGTGAACCTCGATTACTGTAAAACATTGCTTTTTATACGCGTTTGCTGAATACCTGGCGGTCAAATCCGCCTATTTTTTGGGATGGGCAAATTGAGTCACAGATGTCAAATAATTAGGGTGGATATTAAAGTACATACATTCGTTAATTCGTTATTCAGATTAATTTGTGTATAATGGTGGGGTGATTTCTGAATACGTTAGCTTGTCGCTTTTTGGAGCTTTTTAAAATACATAGTTTTTACCAATTTTAACTTCAGTTATCCTCACCATTAAAGTGTAGGTAACATCTGTTGCCTGAAAACCAAACAGCTTAAAAGCAATGTAAAATTATGTTAACCCTTAACTTAAATAACTCATACTTTACATCAAATTGTAATAACTTATTGTATAAAACTTATTCGTTGAATGTTGTAACGTATTAGTAGTGGACTGTATAAAATAAAGATGTGTATTCTTTGAGTGCTGAACGACGACTGCTCTCGGCAGTACAGATGAGTGCATCAAAATTTATTAAAAAAAGAAAACTACAAATTCTTGTACAGTTTGAGTAGGTAAAATATTGTATTTGTAAATTTTCGGATTATCTAGAATCTTTATCGTTTATTATTAAATTTTTTAAAGTAGCTCCATTTCGTTTTTTCACAGATATCTTGATTATGTAGGACAGTTTTTTCCAAGACATCTCTGTTATAAATTATACGCATGTATATGATCACTTGACATTAAAAATAAAAATCCTTGCCAAGTTTGAGAAAACCACACAAATTGAGAAAATGAAACGGAATCGACTTACAATTAGCACAAAATGTACAATACCGTTTGAAAAAAATCACAAAAAACTAAGCAAGCTGTGATGATTTTTAAACTAGGCTATCGCCTACTTCTTAATCTGTAAGATTCAAATTTCAAGTTTCTGTAGTAGATAATAATGACAAAGCTGTAAAGCAAACTAGAAAATTAAGCTTTTTTAGGATAGGGGAGAGTGCCCGACAGTGAGACGCTTTTTTTGCAAGTTAACACAAACTTCTTAATATTATGACAAGATAACTAGTTTTTGTGCTATAATGAAGTTATGGACTTTGTTGTCATGTTTTTATCTTGAATTTTAAAATTTTTAATAATTAACACCGATTAATTACAAAAGTATTTATAGTTGCATTTGTCTCATTGTTGGTCACATGTGCCCAACAATGACACATCGCTGATCCAACAGTAAGACAAGAATTGTTATGAGTTAATATTTATTTTAAAACTTTTGTAAAATAAAGATTTCCTAAGAACCAAAGTAAAGTTTTAATTTGGGTATATTTTATTAAAAAACATATAAAATAAAACAGGTAAATCTTTCACAACATAACTTAAATCTATTTTTTGCCACAGAATGGCATAATATTTAACAAACTCAAACAACATTTTTGGCAGGATAAGAGCATTATTAAACTTAAATAACACAAATAATATCTATCGAATATTTAACAAACTTAAATCTATTTCAAATGTAAAAGAAGCCGTTTGGCGACTTGTATGTCCACATGGAATTGGGGGTGGCATAATAAATTTAATATCAGTTTTGGGGATTATACATTCATCGGTAACTTCAGGGAATACGAATCTGTTGGTCCCTCTCGTCTGGTTTCTCAAGAATGTGATTTCGTAGTCTTCGTTTGACTCAATCTTTGAAATAACTTTTCCAATGAAATATATCTCTGTTTTCTCTCCTTTACCAGTAAACTTTACGAGTACAAAATCACCTTCTATCGGACTTCTATGTAGGTCATGAAATCCATCTGGATCAATTCTAGCAAAACACTCGTCCCCAGATGATGAGTCTAGTATCGGTTCTTCCTCTGACGTTTCTGAATCTTCTAAACAGATTTGTTTTTTGACTTTTTTTATCTTTGACCATTGAATTTTATCTTTCTTGGTAGCTTTATTTTTCCTTATCATGCTTTTTTCTTCTATCGCATTCTTCTCAGGGGTATCGGTAGCTATAATACTTTTTCCTTTTCTTCTGGTATTTTTTAATTTACGAGCTTCTGCTTTCGGAAAACCTCTAAATTCCTCAGGACTTCTGAAAACAGTTTCATCACGTTGATCTTCTTTAGCTGTTACATTTAACGATAAATTTGGAGAAATTATCTCATTTCCATTAGTTTCGTTTTCTTTTGGAAGAACGCGATCGGTAACATCGCTTGGCATGAAATCTACATCGGTAAATACATTTGCGTCAAATGGGTATATCCCACATTTTTTAAATGCATTTATAATGTTACTTGGCGTAAGTGCCTTTTCATGAGCAATGCCAACACACTCTGCCACTTCGTATATAGATAGTGGTTTACCGGGATGTCTCATCATCCAACTATCAACGGCTGCATTATAGGCTATGGAAAATGGTCTATAAACCCCATCCAACGGTTGGATTTTGTTTGTGGAATGTGGTGGAACAGTCAAAATGGTCACCCCATTTGCCTGCTAAATTAAGCACCACAATACTAAGGTGACTCTCATGATTGTCATAAATCAAAAGTGATGGATTTTCTTTGGAGCTGTTGGAGTATTTAATGAAATGTTTCATTACTTCTAAAAATAAATTTGTATTCATCCATCCAGAAGGAGCGGCCAGTCCCAATGTACCAGGTGGGGCCCCTCGAAGCATATGTTCTTTAAAGTGTGTTCTAGGAAACACCATCGCTGGAGGTAAGTATTGGCCAGTTGCATTTATTATGCAACAAGTTGTAACTAGGGTGCCTCTTTCCCCACTTGTTACTTTGTTTACTTGCTTAACGCCCTTAACTGCTACTACCTTTTGAGGCTTTTGAACTGTAACAGTTGCCGTCTCGTCTAAATTAAAAATTCTTCTTCCGTCAGCAAAGTTTGAACTCCTTGAATATATAGCATTTAAATTATTATAAAAAACAGACACATTATGCCGATTGAAAGACGTGGCACGAGATAAACTGCATCCTTCTGGTGTCCTTAATGACAATTGTTCGTGTCGTTCGCGAAAACCTCGGAACCATTTTAGCCCTGCCATTTTTTCCTCATGCCATTTGTCAGGTATTATTTTACTGTTTTCAATAGCCATTTCAAAAGCAAGTTTTCTGCAATCGGTAACGGATAATCCGTAGAACATTCTCGAACAGTCTATTATATATTTTTCAAGAGAGGCTTCCTCTGCAACACTGAATATTTTGTTTACACTATAATTTGGAGACATTCGAATATCATTAATGTCTTTAGCCTGTTTAGCTTTTGTAACGTATCTAGCTAAAGTTTGAAATGAAATATTCTTTAAAGCAGCTACGTTCCTCAGACTTCCACCTGCCAGAACCAGACTTACTGCTTCCCTCATAGTGTTATCTGGACAATCACCAATTTTTCTCTTTTTTGGTTCCATTTTCAATCTAAATAAATGAAGGTTTACTTAAAAAGTTAATGTAAGTACATCATGCCCATCAGTGAGACATTGTCTTACTGAAGGACCATTCCATTTGTCTCACTGTTGGACATGCACATGCGACAGACATTTTGTTACACAGAACGTATAGAACAATACCTAATCACATAAATATCACAGATATACAAACTACACAACAAATCTTACCTTTATAAAAATTAGTTTCCAAAAATACTTACACGAAGTCACAAAAAAACGCAAAATTTGACAATCGTGAAAAATTACTATTTACACTTAAATTAACCGTACATTAATTCAGATTGTAGTAGCTTGTAGTAACATCATGGATACTGGAGTAAAAGAGCGGATTTATAGTTACATTTGAAATAACCAATGGGATGAAGGATCAAACAAATAATAAGTGGGGGAAACACAATGTCTCACTGTAGGACCTGTCTCACTGTCGGGCACTCTCCCATATTTTGAAACAGGGCACTTTATATTCCATGTGCTAGTATATACCGGGTGTAAATAAAGTGTGGTACACCCCCTTTTTTTCTTTAGTTTTGATTTTAGATAAATAAAATTTTTGACATGATATGTGCAAAAAAACCGGGTTTCACTTCCGGTTTCGCCGGAAATAAGCCCAACTTTGTTATTTTAAATGGAACAACCTTTATATTTTTACATTTTGGAAAAGAGGAAGCGATATTGGATACAACTGCACTATTTTCGTTAATTTTTATAACCTTAAAAATTTTTTGAAACAAAATTTAGTTTTTTATTAAGAGTGCCGCGACCTGAATAAACTGATTTTTATTGTGTCAACAATTGTCCAAAAACGTTTTTGTAAATTTTTAATGACATTTAGGTTACTTTAATCAGCTTTGAAGGTTGCGGAATGGGTTTTTTGACAAAAAAATTATTTTTTTAAATGGAACTATGGTGGTACAAGCGGTTATTTAAATGGAGCATCCAACGAATCCATCGATACCCCAATAACTTGTATTTTTATTAAGAGTCCACATCAAAAACTTCAAATTATTGTGAAGATTTATTAAGAGATCTTGTTAATCATTTAATTAAAAAAATTTGGTAATCATTTTTATATAATTAGATTACTGCGATTAAAAGGATCTCTTAGTAAACCTTCACAATAATTTGAAGTTTTTGAAGCTGGCTCTAAATAAAAATACAAGTTATTGGTATCGATGGATTCGTTAGAAGATGCTCCATTAAAATAACCGCTTGTACCACCATAGTTCCATTTTAAAAAAATTGACTTTTTGTTTAAAAAACCGATTCCGCAACCTTCAAAGCCGATTAAAGTAACCTAAATGTCATTTAAAATTTACAAAAACGTTTTTTGGGCAATTGTTGACATAATAAAAATTAATTTATGCACCTTAATAAAAAACTAAATTTTGTTTCAAAATAATTTTGAGGTTATAAAAATTAACCAAAATAGTGCATTTGTATCCAAAATCGCTTCCTCTTTCCAAAAATGTAAAAATATACAGAATGTTCCATTTAAAATAACAAAGTTGGGGTCATTTCCGGCGAAACCGGAAGTGAAAGAAATGTGTGCGTGTACTCAAAAAGCCCGGTTTTTTGCACATATCATATGTCTACAATTTCATTTATCTAAAATCAAAATTAAAGAAAAAAAAGGGGGTGTACCACACTTCATTTACACCCGGTGTATGGTGGTCCACATACATAAAAGGGCCACTATTGGGATCTCGTAAACTTTAGGAGCAACAAAGAAGTTTAAATTAGAAACATTGATCCTCTTTGTGGGACCTATTTAATGATGCTTTAATTGTTGTAAAAAAGTTCCATCGCACGCTAGGCAATAAACAAAATTTTTGAATCGTTAATAACTCGGATATACTTGAAACTTGATGGTACAAAAATATTTTTAGAAAAAAAGTTGGAGACTTTTATAAGCACTGTAAAGTAGAAACATGTATTTGTTTCAATATTGTTTAAATTCATGGCACTCTATAGCTTCATAGGAACTTTTTGATAAATTTTATTTGTATACATTAAACCTTATGTTATTGAAAAAAAGGAAAAAAATGCGTTTTTTACGAGGTCATGAGATCATGGTTTCCATTTAAAAAAATGCAAGTGTGTAATTTATCTAAGAATTTAAAGATTATTGAAACAAATGAATGTTTTCATTTTACAAAGCGTAAAAAAATCTTTCCCGAAAAATATGTTTGTGCCACGAAGTATAGCAAGTTATTAACAATTTTTAAAAAATGCCCATTTTTTATGTTGTTTATTATCTAGCGTGCCATGGAATTTTTTTAAAACATCAAAGTATCACTGAATAGGTCTCAGAAAGGGGTCAATTTGTTTAATTTAAACTTCTTTGTAGCTCTTACCGTTTAAAAAAGTTGAATTGGAAGGCAAAATTGTTAAAATGTTTAGAAAAAGTAAATTAAAAATGTTTTCAAAAAACTAAATTTAATTCAAAAGTAAAAAACACGGTAAATTATAACTAACAAAAATAAAAATTAACATATTTGTATTAGTACCTATTTCATTTAAAATGTGAATATTACGTATTTTTGCATTTTCACCTTCAAAATGAAAAGAAAATAGCGAACCCGTTGTGTATGTGATATTCCTAAATATAAATTACACTTAAAGTATAACTTACCTGCATAAATACAAGAAGGCAAAACCAACTGGGCAAGCTAATTGCACTGACCCAACTTCTTTTTTCAATTACAACACTACAACTGCAAACTGAGAATCGGGACTGGAATTCCCTGGAATAACCCACTTATGCCATGCTACCAACCTAAACTACACGTAATAGGCCGTTTACACTTATGGTTTTGCATATGGTTATGATCGTGTGTGTGAACGCCAAAACAAAGCGATTTTATTGACCTTGGTTTTGCAGTGAATCTAGCAGCGCTAGATTCACAAACGCGTTCACGTACACGATCATAACCACATGCAAAACCGTAAGTGTAAACGGCCTATAACACACACGCCTGACACTGAGTATACTGCAGAGTAGGGCTGCGTTCAGAAATAATACTCCGAGCGTTGGTGTGCGCTCCAAACCGTTCAGAAATTAAGAAAGTTACACAAATGTGCTTGGTTGCGTCGTTCAGAATTCACAGTTGCTAACGCTAACAGCGCGCCAAAACACACACCAGTAAAATATGGGATAAAAATCACACCGGTAGATACACTAGCGTCTGTGAACATAAGTCAGAGTCACCCACGAATTTATGCGAATATGCCCGAACCATATAAATTGGCGCGAACTTGTAATTCAAATGAGCGTGAACTAAAAGCTGATACTTTTATAACGTTACACTAACTAAAGCAAGAAAACAAATAAAAACATGTCTTTTGGTGCTTAAAATATATAAAATGTTTAACAATACTTTTAATAAAAATAAAGTAATGAGAAATTTTAACATTCAAACGCACAAAAATGTTAACTGCTTAGATATAACATTATGTGTGATAAATTAATTATTATATCAACTAAAAATTTACGAGTTACAGCAAAAAATACAGAAGGATATTAATAAATGAAAATGGTTTTTAAAAATTGATTTTTTGCCACTGCCTTACAATTTCTAAGGCCAGTTCTCTTTTTCCCTTGTTTAAAGGTGAAGTGTTCCGAGTAAAACACGTTAGAAACAATAACAAAGTATATTACATCCGATTACAGAGTTCGGTAAGTACAGAGAACAGTACATCGAATCAATGGCGTCCGTCTACCGCCATTCTCCGGATCCTACTGAAGTTGCCTCCCTCAGTGTTGCCACTCATCTCCATACACCACACTCCTCCCTCCTAGAACCCTCTATTCTTATCGGCTGTATGAAGTCCTGTAAATAAGCTGGGGGTCGTCGCTCTCTAGGCTTACATGGTGAAACTTCTGGTTGGCCGTGAACAGGTGAACTCCTTTTTCCTTCTGGCGTCTCCATGGCCTGATACCTTGGCATCTGGTTCCCCGAGGGATCTGGTTCTGACTGAGGTTGCCCTTCGATTGACTCTCCCACTTCCTTGGAAACTGACCATCGTTTCCGTAGCTGATCTGTGTGGCGATGAACCACTCTCCCATCCGGAACAGCAACCTCATAGCTAAGGGGTCCCGTTTCTCTCACAATCGTTGATGGAACCCACTTTGGACCTGGCACGAACGATCTTGCGTATACTTCGGATTGCTCCTCAAAAACCCTTGGCTTCTTGGTTTTTGGGTGGTCCTTCTCTTGTCGGCTTCTCAACTCTTTGGTGAAGTCAGGCTTCACCTTGTCCAGCAGTGTCGTTAAATTTCTGCCCATTAACAGCTCCGCAGGTGCTCTTTCTGTAAATGTATGAGGCGTTACATGTTGGGTTAATAGATACCTTGATACTCCGGCATCGATGTTTTTCCCGTTCATTATCTTCAAAGCCTGTTTTAAATTCTGGACCATGCGTTCTGCCTGCCCGTTGCTGCTGGGGTGATATGGTGCCACTAACGCTTGACGAATCCCATTTCGTTTCAGGAATTGGGTGAAATCTTCCGATGTAAAGGTTCTTCCGTTGTCTGATACCACAACGTCTGGTACTCCATGCGTAGCAAACAGTTCCCTAAGGACGGTGATGGTTGTCGATGCCAACATATTTTTCATTCTTCTTACCTCCAACCATTTGGAGTAAGCATCAATCACTACCAAAAATACTTCTCCATTTATGGGTCCCGCAAAATCAATGTGTAACCTGGACCACGGTGTTGTCGCGTATTCCCAGGGGTGGACTGGCGCTTTTGCTGGATTGTTTCTACATTCTTGACATGTCGCACAGTTCTGGACCACCTCTTCTATTTGTTCGTCTAAATTCGGCCACCATATATATGACCGAGCTAACGCCTTCATCTTGACTATTCCCGGATGCGAGGCATGAAGTAATTCCAACATCGTTTTCCTCCCTCCTGGTGGGATTATTACTCTTGATCCCCATAACAGACATTCCTGGTACATCGAGATTTCATTCTTTCTTCTGAAGAATGGTTTATACTCCTCGGCGAACCCTTTCCCTTCCTTAGGCCAGCCTTTCAAAACCCATTCGATTACCTTGGACATCACTGGATTCTTTCTTGTCTCCTTAGCCACTTCTTTGGCTGTTAAAATTTGTTCAGGTACGTCTTCTAACATCAAGACGTCCAGTTCCTTAGGTGGGTCTCTTAATGGTTTAAAATAAGGCATCCTGCTGAGTGCGTCAGCATTGCCCATATTTTTCCCAGGAATGTATTCTAATCTGTAGTTATAGGCATTCAGTTTTAGTGCCCAGCGTAGCATCCTAGGCGATAGTACCTCAGGTATCGCTGTTTTTGGACTAAAAATGCCTAATAATGGCTTGTGGTCTGTTTGGATGTTAACCTGCCGACCATATATGTAGTTGTGAAATTTACTTATGCCTGTAATAATAGCTAGGGCCTCCCGATCGATCTGAGCGAAGTTCCTCTCTGGCTTTGATAATGTCCGACTGTGGTATGCTACTGGGAGTAACATACCTTCTTCATTCGGTTGGCTTAATACGCATCCCACTCCGTAAGGACTTGCATCGCATGTTAACCATAAGGATTTCTTTTCATTATAATGTTGCAACAAAGGTGCCGCTACTAACCTTTTCTTCAGTTCTTCAAAAGCCTTTTGCTGCATGATCCCCCATTTCCAGGGCACATCTTGATGTAACAGTTTGTGTAGCGGTTCGGCCAATGTTGCTTTGCTCTTCAGGAAAATGTGATAAAAATTGACCAGTCCCAAGAATGCTTGTAATTCCGTCTTATTTCTGGGTGCTGGGACCTCGCAGATTGCCTGTACCTTGTCTTGTGTGGGCTGTAATCTGTTAACGTGGGGGTTTCTCTTTTTGTCCCCGTGGTTTTATATACTTACTAAATCAACCTGAAACTACTTCAAAACTGTGGGTTTTGTTGCAAGGAAATCGCTTAATAAAATGATGTTTAGCTTAAAACTATTTATTGCTAATTTACTTACATATTATATACATCATTGGCTATATTCACACGTCACTACACGACTCTACTCTTCTGCCGTCACTACAATAATCCTTTAATTTTTCTTTACTTTTCCTCATGATTTTTATGCTGAATCTACATAAATTACTGCGTTTCACCCGCGGAGTATATTCAGCCCCGCGCGGCTCATACATCTAATTTGCTGAATTAACGGAATACATAACACGCGAGAATTTGGAATATGAAACTAATAAACTGCGGAATGATGTTTTGTCTTTGGAATACAAAAATGTGCAACTGCAACATCACTTCCCTCTTTAAATAAGATAATTACTTGAAGAGTAATTATCGTCATAAATCATTAGCATAAGTAAAGCAACTCTAAACTGAAACTGATCAAACTACGAACTAAACAATTACCTAACTAACTTCAAAAAAATAAAACATTAATAAAAATTGAAATGAACTTAATACATAACTGTAACTGATTACAACACTTTTCTAATTTTGCTTTTTGCTCAATGGCTTACAAACTTTACTACGACGAGATGCCCTTGAAACTTGAGTACATTGCTGGTACTCGGCCGATGTTGAGGCAGGTTGTGGTACAGAGCCTTACTTCCATACATCATGGTGCTGACCATGCATCCTTAGCTAGGTCGGCGTTACATGCTTGTTGATAACATTATCTACTGCAAGCTACGTATTCTGCCATTGCTACCATGAACTACTCAGCTGTTGGTTATGGAAGGTCAGGGATATCCACGGTGCCTTTTTGTTGTGTTTTGGGTGAACATTTCACCTGAGCATCTGCGCCTTGGTTTGATTGCCTGAGAATTGCATATATTTAATTAAAAGTGTGTAACGAAACTACTTACTACTAACATAAAACTTTGAATACTTGTATACACAACAGTTAATACTACTTACTACTACTTAACTTAATCCAACTAAAATTCTTTTTGCCTATGTTGAGGTCTTGGTTCAGTGGTATCTGATGTGGAAGGCATGCTTTTATTTCCACTTTCTACATGTTCGATTGATTTTCTTAAATTAATGCATTTTCGCAAACCACAATAGTAAAATAATAAAACAATAATTCCTAAAGTAATTATTACCACTGTACCAAGACTCCATGACAAAATATGAAATTTCGATGAATTAGTATCACCTTCATCCAATTCATCGATCATCTTTCCAATGTGAGTTAAAGGAATTTCTAAATTCTCAAATTTTGAAAAATGAGGCTTCCTAAACAATGTATTAATTTTCTCAATCCAGGTGTTGTTCTCATGAATTTTTACAAACATATTCTTAAAAGACTGATCATTTGGTGGGAAATAAACTGAAGGAGCTGATAATACCTTTGTCCTATGGTGATTATAGGTCAAAAGTGTATTACCAGCAACTTTGATGTAACAACCTTTTGGAACCGTCAATATTCCCGTCTTACTAATTTCTTCCACATAACTACCATTTTTGCAAATATAATTAACTGGTTCCGGTTGAAACACACTATAGATCCATTCATTTGGGTGATTGGATCGATAGAAATAAGGTTTTTGTGAATTTGAAGTGATATAATTACATAAATTTTGAGAATCTTTTGATGCCACGAAAATACTAAAAATGCAACTAAAGTAACTGCGGGATTGTATTGGTTTTATGATGCTACAAACTTTAAAATCGTCTCCTCTACATGACTTCAGGTCTTCGTAGTCCAACTCCAAAAATTTAACATTATTTGAGACAGCCAAATATCTATGTTGAGGGTTGACGAATATTGAAATATTTTGTTTTCTTACTGGTAAGGGCAACACCTTATACAAACTGAAAACTCTATCTGCTGACTTCAGCGGAATTTCTACAAATACCTTTAAGGTATTTTCACCATAAGCTACTGAAATTTTGGACATTGTATAATAAACATGAATGTTTTTTACATCTAATGGAATTACAAACGTTACATCCGAATTTAATTTTGGCAAAATTTCTAATAACAAGGCCGAAAATTTATTAGGTGGTAGTAAATATGGACTAAGTTTTTTATCATTAGCCATATTTACACCAATTACTACTTCAATGATATCTGATCTTAATTTTCCAATTAATACTTCTACTAACCGTAAATTTGCTTTTAAATATTCCATTACTATCAACACTTCATTGAGATTTGCCTTTCGCAAATCGTCAAGAAGTGTCGCAATTACTTCGATTTTATTTTCTACCGCTTTTATGTGCCTACTGTTTTCTACTGCCATTTTGTATGTTGTGTTTTGAACAGAAGCTTGTGCTTCTATGATATGAATTACCTTACCAGTTTCTAAATTCATTTTTGAAATTTGATCGTTGACGTTTTGCAAATCGTCATCGTCGGGTGTACCTACCAAAAATTTTAACAATTTACCACCTGCGTTTATCAAACCTCTACGAGACCTCGTGGGAATTGTAAGTGCTGATTCTAAATTTGATATTTCTTCCACTAGTTCTTCCCCTTCCATCTCCACTAACTTCAACTCTTCTTGAAGAAGGTCCACGTCTTTGCGCAACATTGCTACCTCAGGAGGGTACTTGGAACTATTGGTGAAAATTGCTGTCTGCTTTTTCGTTTTTTGTATCATCTGTGTGCATCGTACTGCTGCGTTTCTATAATACTCCAAGTCGACTTCCAAATCCAAAATCCATTTTTCTCCACCAATCAAAATTTTTCCTTCGCTCAGGAAAACAACACCATCGTCTAGGATAGGTTGAGAATAACATATTGGGTTGTAAAACCAAAATATGAAAACAAAATCTGAAAAAGAAGCTAAAAATAATCTATTCACTTAAATGACGTCGCCATTCTAATGGCCTTGGTAAAACCCATGGGGATGTCGGGGCTGGACCGCGACTACGTGTATGATAAGGAGAGGGTTGAGGATTCAAATCAGCCTCTTCCGTATTTGTAACAGTGTCAAGTATCAATTGATATTGATCATCTGCTATATTTACATCGTCATTCACACTCGTTGAACCACCAAAATCTACATCATCGATTTCACAGTATAATTTTAGTCGATCTGAATGTACTTTCATTATTTTATTGCTGCTCAACTCAGAAATTTTAAAATTTACTGGACTTGACTGTTCAACTATTTTGTACGGACCTACCCAAGAAACATCTACATTATTACAATTATGCAATTGCAATTTTTCTACTTTCGCTTCTACTTTCGATAACAACGGAATTTTGTGATCATTTAATTCCAGAGTACGGTCCTGCAAATCTATTCGTGCTTTGTTTTCGAATAAGAAATCTAACCCTAACAGTCCGTCCGTGTCCAATGCTAAGTTATCATCACATACTACAAAATTATCTAAAAACTGCTGACCACATGTTTGTAACTTAACATCGGTGAACCCTACAATAGGCAATCCACGGCCTTCGATGCCATGAATGTGCTTATTTCTACCAAATTTTGAAATTGGTTTCCCCTCGACTACGTGTTTTTTACAAATTGAAACTTGAGCTCCAGTGTCCACTAAAAAATTACGTGAATTTTCACCTACATTGAACTTTGCGACACACGGGTAATTGTTCGCATCATCTACCATTGACACTGAAGCTGACGTTTGCAGTTTTGTTACAACTGGACTCTGCCGGCACGGGGTACTGCCGACAGGTCGTTGCCGTTTCCCTGTTGCTTACTTGGACAATTTCTTGCTATATGGTCAGCTTTACCACAATTAAAACAAGAAAATGTTGGTTTCGATGGACAAAATTTCGCGATATGACCTACACTATTACACACAAAACAACGCGTTGCCTTTCTACCAAAATTTTGATTATTAGAATTAAGGGGACTGTTACCAGATTTGCCTTGTTCCTGTCGTCTATTGTACCACGGCGGTTGTTTTGTTTGTTGTGGAAACTGTTGTTGTTTTTGACTAAAACTAGTCCTCGGCGTCTGTCCACTTGCTGCAGATATTGCATGAACTGATGCAGTCCTATTTCCTAATAACTTTTCGACATTTTCTTCCTTCTTTGCAACTTCCACTGCCTCACTAAACGTTGATGCTGAGCTCGATAAAATTTTTCGTTGGAGATTTTTATTAACACCTGCACAAAATTGGGTAAACAAACTGTCCTGCAAAACTTCTAAGCGGATTTTATTTGCGGCTTCGTCGTTGGTAAGCTTAAGATTGGCCATGCCCGCCATTTTTAACCTGGTCTCATATTGTCGCACAGATTCACCAACCTTCTGGAAACAATTTGCGAATTTTTGTGCCGCTTGCACGGGGACGCTGGGCGGTGCAAATTCTTGAAGTAACTTTTGCCTAAAAGTAGCCCATACCTTAAGAGATTTCACCTCGGGATTAGCTCTTAACCATTCTTTTGCGTAGTCGCGCATTCGCAACCTGGCTACAGCTACTCGTTCCGCGTCCGTCCATAATGCTAATTCCGCGATGTCGTCAACTGAATCTAAAAAATCTCTTACCTTCTGTCCATCTGACGAACCAGTAAAAATATCAATCGTACTCAATAAGCCACTTAAATTGGTTGTCGTCACCTCGCTTACAGCACTCGATTGGCTTTCGTCCAACGGCATTTTTATTGAATACTCTAGACTTAACTATCCACTAAAACTTTCTTCTAAATTAGCAGAAACAAAATTTTACTAAACGATTTTTTTCACGAATAAGTGTACTAAACACCTACACTTATTCTCTTGCAACAAATTTTCAAAAAAAATTAAAAAATCGCGCACTCGCTGCCACCAGTGTTAACGTGGGGGTTTCTCTTTTTGTCCCCGTGATTTTATATACTTACTAAATCAACCTGAAACTACTTCAAAACTGTGGGTTTTGTTATGTTTATGTTAAATAAATAACACTCAACATTGTAACTTTAGTACAAATATATTTAATATAAGTAATGAGTACACGTGCATGCTATTAGTACAACTATGTGTCATGTTGTGTGGTTAGGCAACTATATCTACAGTATGTTTAATATTATACAGTATGTTACACCTTTCCCTTAAAATCCATATCTATCGGGTACTTTAATAACTCTTCCGCTACGAGTAGTAATGACTCCTTGAGAACTATTTGCTGCTTCATCACTGCAAACCTGTGTATCAGTGCCATTGTTCTGAATATACTTAGTGCCAGCTGTAGGATTATCAAATTCATTTATATTGGGTTTTATTTCAAATTTATTAAGTGACTTTCTTAAATGAATCGAGTTTCGTCGTATGACTTCTCCGTTACTATCTTGAATTAAGTATGATCTGGGCTGATCAAGTTTTTTAACAATTCTGGCTGGTTCCCATTTCTTATTTTTATATACAACCGCATTATCTCTCTCCCTAAGTTCATTTCTAACTTTAGTGTGTTTGTCATAATAGTTTTTATATTTTAATCGTCGACTATCTATTTGATTATATACACCATTTTCTACTTTGGATTTTAATAAATTGAAATGTACTGGAATTTTTGTTCTAGTACGTCTGCTCATCAATATCTGGGAGGGTGAAATATTTAACCCTGTAATCGGTGAATTTCTGTACTCTAATAATGCAACATAAATTTCCTTGTTTTCGTCTTTACATTTTTTTAAAATGTTTTTAGCAATTTGAACTGCTCTTTCAGCTTGGCCATTACTCTTGGGATATCTAGGAGAACTAGTAGTAAATTCAAAATTCCATTCATTAGCAAATTCTTTGCACTGTAATGAATTAAAAGGCATATTGTCACCTATAATCTCCTTAGGTATACCATGAGTAGCAAATAAAATTTTAAGTTTACTTATTATTTCAGATGATGTTTTGTATTTTAATGGTATTATTTCCAACCATTTACTTAAATAATCTTGTATTACAAGATAACTTTTACCACCAAACTCTGCTATGTCAGTTGCTAATTTATTAAACGGTAATTCAGGAATATTATGTAAAATTAGAGGTTCTTTAACATTTATTGCTCGATATCTTTCACAAACAATACACTGAGCAATTAAATTTTTAATATCTGTCATAAGACCCGGCCAATAAACAATTTGTCTGGCTCTTGACTTAGTCTTTTCAATACCAAAGTGTGCTTCATGTAATAATTTAAGTATATAAGTTCTTAAAGAACTTGGTACTATAATTCGATTATTAAAAAATACAAGATTGTCCTCTACTGTAATTTCATTTTGAAATTTATAATAATACTGAACCGATTTGTCAACCAAATCCTTTTTGTTTGGCCAACCTGCTATGTAATATTGTTTCAATAATTTTAAAATTGGATCGTTATCTGTTTCTTTAACAAACTGTTTCTTTTTACTGTCTGTTATATTTAAATTAGTACTTAAAGAATGTACTATTTCTGACACCCATTCCGATTCAGAACTAACATCTTTTAAAAATGATCTCGATAACATATCTGCTATGTACATATACTTACCGGGCATATACTGTACATCTAAATCATATTTAAGTAATTTAATTTTCATTCTTTGAAGTCTAGATGAAGCTATATCTGCTATTTTCTTTTTCATGATACTAGTAAGCGGCTTATGATCTGTAATTATTGTAACATGTCTGCCATATATGAAGTTATGAAACTTAGTGACTGCAAACACTATCCCTAAAAATTCTTTTTCTATCATAGCATAATTTAACTCAGCATCATTTAGACTTCTAGAAGCATAATAAACAGGTCTGTTATTTTGCATTAAACAACAACCTAACCCATTTTGTGATGCATCAGTTTGTATGGTTATTTCTTTTGCACAATCAAAGCTAGCTAAAACCGGTGCTACAATGATTTTTTGTTTAATATCAGATAAAACTTTTGAATGTTGAGGCATCCATTGAAATTGCACGTTATCTTTTAACAATTCACGCAAGGGAGCTGTAAGCTCTGATAAATTTGGAATATATTTTCTTAGATAATTAATCATGCCTAATATTCTTTGTAATTCTTTCTTACTTTTAGGATTTTCTAACTCAGTAATAGCTCTAACGCGCTCTTTATCAAGTTTAATACCTTCGTGTGAGAAAATGTGTCCTAGATACTTAACTTCGGTAGTCCGGTACTGAATTTTTGATTTATTAAATTTTACACCAAGTTCTCTTGCTCTTTTAATTACTTTATCTAATATGTTATCGTGTTCTTCATAAGTTTCAGCAGCTATCAGCAAATCATCAAAATAAACTATCACTCCTTCAATATCACCAAAATTTTTATAATTCATTTTCTGAAACAACTCTGGCGCCATACTCAACCCAAATGGTAATCTATTGAATTTATAAATGCCAAACGGGCTTGCAAAACAACATAATTTTGCTGATTCTGAGCACAGTTCAATCTGCCAAAACCCATCTTTCAGATCCAATACCGAATAAACCCTTTTTTCGGATAAATTGGCACTAATTTCCTCTACAGTAGGCATTAAAATATTTTCTCTTTTAATGGCTAAATTTAAATCTTTTGGATCTAAACACAATCTTAAACTTTTGTCACGTTTTTCAACAATGACTAAATTACTGACCCATTCAACAGGTTCATCTACTTTGGATATAATTTTTCTATTTTCTAAATCCTCTAATTTAATTTTTAGTCTGCTTCTCAGTGATAAAGGTATTCTCCTCGGAGGTCTTACTACTGGTTTACAATTAACATTTACATAAATTTTACATTTATCTTTAAATTTACCCAAACCTTGGAAAACATCAATATTTGTTTCGATGAATTTGTCTTTATCAGCAGTTATTTTCACATTTTGAATACGTTTGATTAAGTTTAATTCATTACAAGTATGTAGCCCTAAAATTGGCTTTGCATTATTATCTACAATCAAGAAATCCACATATGATTCTTTATCTTTAAATTTGCAACTTAAATTCACAATACCTATAGGTTTTATCTTAAACCCACCATAGGCTTCTAAAATTATATTTGTTTTTCTAACATTAAACTGTTTGTTTACAGATTTAAATAAGCGTTTAGGAATTATATTTACCTCTGCACCTGTATCAAGTTTAAACTGAACAATTTTATCTTCAACCCGAATATTTTCATACCATGCCACGGAATCTACATTTCTTGCGGACAGTGAATCGATACACCAATCAATTTCATTACCATCTTCTTCGTCTTCAGCACAAACTTCTCTGACTTTTCTACGACAGTATGTTTCAAAGTGATTTTGCAGATTACATCTTCTACATCGTTTACCAAACGCTGGACAATTTCGAGGACCATGCCATGTTCCGCATCTGGTACACTTGAACTTGTCGCTTTCTTCTCTTGGCCTGTGTGTATCTTGCCCTTTAAACACTATTTTCTTCTTTTTGTTACTTATCTGGTTTACTGCTTCAGTTTTATCTTGAAGACTTCTTGCTTGAATTTTTGATAATTCAGCTGCACGACAATAATCAACAGTCTTCTTTAAATCTAGTTCATCAATTCTAAGTAACCTTTCTTGAACAGTTAGGTCATTGATACCCAGAATGATCCTGTCTCTGATCATTTGGTCCACTAAATTTTCAAATTCGCAAGTTTTACCAAGTTTTTTTATTTCTGTGAGGAATTGTTCAAAAGTTTCACCTTCTTTTTGGTCTCTTTTGTAAAAAATAAAGCGTTCATATACTACATTTTTCTTTGGAATGCAATACAGTTCAAATGCTCCTATTACTTTGGCCACGTCTTTTTTGTCAGTAGCACTGAGTCCAAATGTGTTAAATAATTCCACACCATCTTCTCCAATTAAATTTAATAATATTGCTGCTTGCGTTTCTATGTCTTTTTTGTCTTTTCCTGATGCTTTTAGAAAAATTTCGAAATTTTGCTTAAATTTCCTCCAATTTTCACTTAGATTTCCATTTAAATTTAAACATTTAGGAATATTATATCCTTCCATTTTAACTTCTTAATTAATTCGATATTTCTTCACGAATATCTTCACTTTAATCTCCACGTGTTACTAACCTCAATGTTTGCTACCACGTTGTTACTAAGAAAATTTTTACCAATACAATACTGCTTATTGTACCATTACTTTCAACATCGACTGCGCCATGTTATGTTTATGTTAAATAAATAACACTCAACATTGTAACTTTAGTACAAATATATTTAATATAAGTAATGAGTACACGTGCATGCTATTAGTACAACTATGTGTCATGTTGTGTGGTTAGGCAACTATATCTACAGTATGTTTAATATTATACAGTATGTTACAGGTTTTGTTGCAAGGAAATCGCTTAATAAAATGATGTTTAGCTTAAAACTATTTATTGCTAATTTACTTACATATTATATACATCATTGGCTATATTCACACGTCACTACACGACTCTACTCTTCTGCCGTCACTACAATAATCCTTTAATTTTTCTTTACTTTTCCTCATGATTTTTATGCTGAATCTACATAAATTACTGCGTTTCACCCGCGGAGTATATTCAGCCCCGCGCGGCTCATACATCTAATTTGCTGAATTAACGGAATACATAACACGCGAGAATTTGGAATATGAAACTAATAAACTGCGGAATGATGTTTTGTCTTTGGAATACAAAAATGTGCAACTGCAACAAATCCTTGATTGCTTATTTCAAATCCCAGGAATTTGATTTTAGTTGCATGAAAAACACATTTTTCTTTCTTTAATTTTAAGCCATCTTTGCAGAATCTCGTCAGAATTTCTCTGATTTTGATATCTAAATCTTCGTCCGATTTTCCTACCACGAGGATGTCGTCATAATAGGGCAAAACTCCCTCTATTCCTGACAACTTGTTTTCCACAAACTTCTGGAAAACTTGTGGGGCCGTACTTATCCCGAATTGTAACCGTTTACATTTGAACGGTCCTCTATGAGTGATGATTGTCTGAGCCAATGCGGTTTGTTCATCCACCGTCAGCTGCAGATAAGCTTTTGACATGTCTAGTTTTGCGAACACCCTTCCTTCTGCCAGCGTTGCCAAGATATCCTGGACACTTGGTACTGGATACGGTTCTGTCTGTATGACCTTGTTTAGGGTCGCCCTGTAGTCACCACAGATTCTTACTTCATTATTCTCCTTTGCCACCACCACTATTGGGGTGCACCACTTGGGATGTTCCACTGGTTCTAACACATCACTCTTTATGAGTTTATCAAGTTCCTTATCTACGCGATCACGCAATGCGAAAGGTATTTTTCGCGCTTTTAGTCTCACCGGTTGAGCGTCCGCATTTAAAATGAGTGAAATTGGGGGTCCTTTGTACGTCCCCAATCCTTCTGAAAAAACAGTTTGATAGTTTCCCACGTAATCACTCGCGCTTATAGAGTCAATTCCCGCAATTGTTAATCCCAATGGACTAAACCAGTTTCTGCCTAGCAAACTAGCCCTACTGCCCTCGACCACAATGATAGGTAATCGCGCTTGTCTTCTTTTAAATGTAACGTCCACTACACATTCACCCACTATTGGTATTACTGCGTTCTGATAATCTTTTAATACCATGTTTCTCCCTTGTATCCGTGGCAATTCGCTTGCGAACAGCTGTTGGAATGTTTGGCTACCTATTACAGAATTGGCCGCCCCCGAATCAACTTCCATTCTGAGCGGTTTCTTGTTTACTTCCACCGTGACTAGCATCTTTTCTGCTTGCACTGTATTAATGCTGTTTAACCGGATATAATCATCCCTTTCTTCCCCGTGTGGTACACTATCTGCATCCGATTGCTGATGTATTCTTGTTGACCTGGCATTTTGTTTTGCATAACAAGCCCTTTCGATATGTCCGATTTTTTCACAGTATCGACACTTTGCGTTTTTAAATGAGCACGTATCTGGTTCATGTGCCCTTGCACATCGGAAACACTTTTTTCCCTGGTCCCTTCCCGCAACTAAATTGTTCGGGTTTCTGTCCCGGCCATATTCTTTCCTGCGCACTGAGTTCACGTCTCCCGTATCACTAACCGTGTTATTCGCCGTACACGCTCCTCTTAGCACGGTCACATTTTGCATCGCAGCTTCGTGCGATATGCACACTCGTTGTGCCTTGGTATACGTAATGTCTCTCTCTGCCAACAACCGTCGTTGTAGCGTTTCGTCGTTAACTCCACACACTAACATGTCTCTTAGCATGGTTTCCAACGTATCTCCGAAACCGCAATTCTCCGCTAAGCGTCGTAATTCCTTTACGAAATCGGCGATACTCTCGCCTGGTTGTTGACCTCTCCTGTAGAACCGGAAACGGCTGACGATCTCCGACGTTCGTGGGTTGAAATGATTGGCTAACACCCGCGCTATTTCGTCGTATCCAACCTCAGCCACCTTTGCCGGGGCTACTAGCGACTTCAGCGTCTCGTACGTAGCCGGTCCTACCAGACTTAAAAAGGTTGCCTTTTTTTTGTCTTGGTCCACTATACCATTAGCTTCCATAAAAAACGACATTCGGTCCATATAGGAGTCCCATTTCCCTGGCTCGGATTCGCTGAACGCCTCTATATTACCAAGCATCTTCACTATTCTGTTTACTAACGTTTTTTTTTTTTTTTTTTTTTTAAATTTCCCGCGCACTGCCACTACCGTAGATAAGAGCCACTACTGTTCTGTCGGCTTCTGCTTATTTACGCTTAAGGTTACCGGGCTTTCATCCCATCCTCGTCGCCAAATGAAGTGTTCCGAGTAAAACACGTTAGAAACAATAACAAAGTATATTACATCCGATTACAGAGTTCGGTAAGTACAGAGAACAGTACATCGAATCAATGGCGTCCGTCTACCGCCATTCTCCGGATCCTACTGAAGTTGCCTCCCTCAGTGTTGCCACTCATCTCCATACACCACAAAAGGCTTTATACATTTTTTGACCTAAACACCGCCTTTCTATTTTTTAGTCTGGACTGTACATTTTAGATAGGTTTGCCGCGTTTTGTTATTACTGCTGTGGTTGTCAGTGTTTTGCATCCGTGTTGTATAACAAATTTGCAAAAATCGTAAATTATTATTGTTGTTAAGTGCTAATTGTTGTTTGTTGGCGTACAGCATTGCCTAATTTACAGGATCGGAATGTTTTCTGAAGGTATGTATTATTGGGAAGTAATTTAAATTTATAAACATGTACTTATTACTTTAAAAAAATTCGTGGGCCCTGCACCTAACAAGAAAATTCCAGGGACTTCTAACAGTAACCAAAATTGTATAAAATATGATGCGATATGTGAACAATGTGGAAAAAAATTTCAAAGTGTAACTGATTTACTATCACATAAGAAATGGAAACATGAAAATCCTGTCACTTTAGTTTGTACTGTGTGTCAAAAAACCTTTACAAAAAGTTCTAATTTGGATAGACATTCAAAAAATACTCACAATAAGCCTCAGGACTTAACAACAAATAAAACTTATTGTTATTTTTGTGACTTTAGTGCTGCAAGTAAGGAAAGTGTAGTCAGACATTATGAAGTGAGCCACGAAGTAAACATTATCAACAAATCTGTAAACTTTAATACCCCTGAAGAGTTTAAAATTTGGAAAAAAACTTTTGAAAAAGATACAAAATCTCATTTTATGAAAAGAAGTGAACATATAAGCAAATCTGAAGGGCCGTGCAAAAACGGTGTAAAAGTTATAAAATATATTTGTCATCGTGATGGTAATTTTCATTCACGGAGTAAAGGTATTCGGCACATAAAACTGGTTGGAACCAATAAGATTTATGCCCATTGTCCAGCAAATATTACGGCCTATATAAAAGATCAATGTGTAAAAGTACTTTATAGGGATAGACACATTGGACATGAATTAGATCTAGGTCGTTTAAATTTAACTAAATCTGAGAAGGACCAAATTGCTCAAAAAATTGCTCAAAAAATTGCTCATAAAATTGCTCAAAAAATTGCAATGAAAATTGCAATGAAAATTCTATTTAAGACAATTTTAGATGGTATTCGTGATTCAATTTTAGATAATAATCTAGATCGTATACATTTAGTTACTAGGAAGGATTTGTGGAACATTGCTGATGCGTATAATGTAAATCATGAAGCAATTTTAAATAAAAATTACTATGTAAGTGTAGAAGCTTGGGTTTTGCACATGCAGAAATCATCCAACTTGGTTCGCTTTTACAAAGCACAAGGGGTTGTATTAGAAAATGTTCCTATGCTAAAAAAAGAAGTTTTTTTTTTAATTATCATGAACGAGGCTCAAAAAGAGCTACTGCAAAAATTTGGCAACGACTGCATATGTATTGATGGCACACATGGTCAGAGCTGGGCAAAGCACCGACCCTAAGTGCTTGAAGCACCGAGCATACAAGCACTTGTGTAAGTGCTTGATCTAATTAAGCAGTAAGTACTTTGGTTTTTAAAAATGCTTAAAAGCATCAAGCACTGACCAAAGTGCTTAAACAAATTAAGCAGCCAGCATTGAGCATTTTGGAAATGCTTAAGAGAAATTTAAAATTTAGACAGTCTTGTAGCATACATGTTAAGGATTAAATACTATGCAGTAAGCATATATAAATTTAAAAAATGCTTATTAATAAGGTGACCAACTTTTTGACAATGAAAAGGAGGACACAAATAAATTGAAGAAAAATATATCGGAAATAAAAGAAACATTTTATTCACTGCAACAATAATACACATAATATGAAAAATGCGCATAATAAAGACATTTGTAACATGTAAATAATAAATATGCTTATATGCCTATTAATTATTATTTAAATGAGTATTTTTTCACTGAATGAATATTTTTTGTCAATCTATCGAAAAGGAGGACATGTAGGAGGACACTTTTCAAGGGAGGACAAAATTTACAAAAGAAGGACTGTCCTTCCTAAAGGAGGACGGTTGGTCACCTTATTATTAAGCACTGTCTTTCTAAAGTGCTTAATAAGTACCAAGTGTTCATGAAAGTGCTTGGTGCTCTAAGCATCGAGCATCTGTTTTGGAAAGTGCTCCAAGCATTGTGCTCGAAGCATTAAAAGTGCTTAAAAAATTATTGCAAGCTGTAAGCATTCAAGCATTGCCCAGCTCTGCACATGGTCTTAATGCTTATGACTTTCAACTGTACACCATAATGGTACTGGATGATATAAGACAGGGATTCCCGTGTAGCTTCCTACTTTTAAATAGAGGAGACACTGTGGCAATGGATTTTTTTTTTAAATAAATAAAAAACTGTTTGCATGAAACTTCCATTAATCCTATGACTTTCATGTCTGATATGGATTACATTTTACAACGCCTGGGTGTCTGTAATGGGTCCAGTTGAAAATCAAGTATTTTGCAGTTGGCATGTAGATAGGGCTTGGCGGAAGAACTTGAATAAAATAAAAAACAAAGAAAAACAAGCTATTGTTTACAAAAAATTTAAAACAATTATATACGAACTGGACATAGATGCATTCAATGTCATGATTAATATTTTATTAAAAGAATTGCAATCAGATAATGAATCCATCGAGTTCTTTGGATATATTAAAACATATGCGGAAAAGTGTACAACTTGGGCATACTGTTATCGCAGGCAGTGTGGAATTAACACAAATATGAACTTAGAAAATATGCATCGAATTTTAAAGCACATTTATTTTGGAGGTAAAAAGGTAAAACGACTTGACAAAGCAATTACGACATTAATGAAGTTCATTAGGGATAAATTATATGATATACTTATAGTATTAAATAAAGGTAAAATTTCAACAAAGTTAGCCACAATACGAAAAATTCATAAAAAATCAGTTGGACTCAACAATACAATAATAGAGATAGGTGATTCTTGGAATGTTTGTGCCAGTAAATGTGATGACATTTATACAGTGGAAGCAGCCAATACCACTTGTAATTGTAATTTACGTTGCCATGATTGTGAAACTTGCATCCATCAATATATGTGCAGTTGCATTGATTTCACTATAAAATGGAATATGTGCAAACACATCCATTTAGTGTGTATGCTTTTAAAACAAAAGGCCTTAACGACCACACCAAATGTTAGTAATGCTGCTCTGGAAGATCTATTTTGTAGTGAAACAAATACCTCAAAAAATAAAGATGAGGAAAATTTAATTTTAAGTGTGTTGGGGGGAACCGAACAACCTTGCAGGCAGCGTTCTCTTGATGAAAGAAAGATAGATTTGGCGGCAAAGTTTGCGCAATGGTGTCATACCATTGAAAATGAGGAACAGTTTGAATCTGTTGTGAAACACGTAGCTCCTGTTGAAAGCATTATAAATGCACTTTCAACCAAGAACAACATCCAAATTCCTAAAAGCTCTAAAGAACCGGCGAAAAAAAAATTCAAAAACAAATGAGATTTCCTTCAACAAAAAAGAAAAGTAAGAATAAAGTCAAGAAATGTATAAACCCTTCAAACAAGGAAAAAAGAGAACTGGCCTTAGAAATGGTAGGGCAGTGGCAAAAAAACTAATTTTTAAAAACTATTTTCTTTGATCAATATCTGTGTCGTAGTTAGAATGTTGTTTTAGTTGATATAATAATTAATTTATCACACATAATGTTATATCTAAGCAGTTAATATTTATAATAATTAATTTATCACACATAATGTTATATCTAAGCAGTTAATATTTTTGTCCGTTTGGATGTTAAAATTTCTCATTTCTTTATTTTTATTAAAAGTATTGTTAAACATTTTATATATTTTAAGCACCAAAAGACATGTTTTTATTTGTTTTCTTGCTTTAGTTAGTGTAACGTTATAAAAGTATCAGCTTTTAGTTCACGCTCATTTGAATTACAAGTTCGCGCCAATTTATATGGTTCGGGCATATTCGCATAAATTCGTGGGTGACTCTGACTTATGTTCACAGACGCTAGTGGTAGATACGCATGCGCGTATACTGTTCGACCACGTGTATCGGCTGTCACCGTAAAATTGTGTAGTCTGGAATAGTTTTTCCGTCATATTTCTACCGTTATACATTATCAAATAGAACTTTCGCAGAAAGTACTATGTTGCACACACTATTTATGTTGATTTCCATAACATTGAATAAAACGATAAAGAAAGAAGCATTTCAGTGATCCTAAGGCGACCACAAAGGTTTCTTAGTATGGCGGATGCATGTTTCCGTTTCTCAGTGGCGTATCTAACATTTTTTAATACATATTGAATAATGTAAATACTTGCTTTGTTTTGAATTGAGCCTGTTATTTACTTATTTATTTCTTGTTTTGTGGTTGAGCGAATTAAAAAACGACAGCATATTTCAATATTTGGATTGTTTATTATGAGAGTTAAATTAAGGTGATCAGATCATAGAAGCTTCAATGCTCTACAAAAACTATCGAAGCAAAAAAAAAATGAAATGAAAAGTTAACTTATTGTAAGTTGTATGTTACAAACTATAAAACAACAACATAAACCAAAATCTATAGATATTTATTTATTCTACCTGTTATAAATATTTTTCTGAAAAATGAATTTTTTTAATAATAACTTAGTGGCGGTGTGTGTTCCTGGTATGCAGAGAGCAAATTCAATTTTTTTTAAAAAGTTATGTGGAACAAATCCAGAATTAAAATGAACAAATATTTTAACCCATCTAATATCAGTCTTTTTCTCGTTCCAATTTAATATTTTTTCATCATTAACATACAATATTTTAATATTGTTATAGTAGAGTCCGACGTTTTTGACAATTAACTTTTTATTTTAATTTAAATTGGGGCAATAAATCAACTTTAAAGTTTTTATTTGAATAATAAAAAAAACGTTACATTGTAAAATCCCAAGTTCTAAATTTTTAGTATACATCATTTTAAAATTTTAGCTTGTTCAAACCGGCATCAGACAGAGAGTGCGGGACATTTTTAAGTTAACTTGTGAAGCAAATCTTTAAAATTAAATAATAAACTATAATTAAAGTCTATTGTGCGATTATTGTGTTTTAACAATGGACAAAGTGTGGACAAAAAATGAAATTTATACCATAATTCAACATTACGATAATAGTATATTACATAACAAGAGTTGTAAGAAGCACATTACGCACGAGTGGAAAAGTTTGCGCACGGAGCCGCGTAGCGGCGGGTGCTTATTTCCACGAGTGCGTATTTGCTTTACAACTCGTGTTATGTAGCTTATTTTTTGTACGAACACATAATACCTACGATTTTAACTGCTTTTTGGCTAATACTCATATAGGGATGCGTAAAAGTATGGAAACAGACAAAACTCTAGAATACTATTGCAGATATAACAATGAAATTTTGTATCTGCGCTTTTTGATATTTTTCGGATTCTATGAAAATATTAAGGTCGCAATACGACTTCCGGTTCAACCGGAAACGGACTCAAACTTTAAAATTTTAAATAGAACTTTCTGTATATTATTACATTTTTGGATTCCTCTTAAAATTTACTTTAAAAAATGTAAAAGGTTATATGGGTCTTAAGTCAACCGTTTTTGAAAAATTTACATTTTAATGAAAAATTTGAGCGATACACTACTACACTTTTTTACATTTAAGTTATTTGAAAAGGCAGTAGATTTTCGTTTAAAAATGAGATTGACAATAAATTAATTAACACTTTGCGCTAGCTACATTTTAAAAATATTATACAGGGTGTTTTTTACGCTTGGTCAAACTTGTGAACTTTCGATAATTCAATTTTCTTAAATACAACACACCATTTGTTCTTACATAGTCTTGTAGAAAATTCGATTGTCTTTCAAAACTATTAACCATATTTTATACCTAAAACTAAAACTAATATTTTTCGATATATCGCGATTTTATTGTAAATTATTCGGGAACTTAATATTTTCGAGTAGGCTATGATGGTAGACAGCGGTAATTTTAAAACAATTGAAAGATAAAACATAAAACAAGAAAGTTATAATATTATCTTTTCCTCACTTATTTTTGACATTTCTAATAATGTAGATGTAATTTTACTATTTTTAAGTTTCGAGGTTTCTTAAAATTATGCATTTATTCATTGGACCAGTGTGATGGGACAATTACTAAATCCTATAAACTAATTTTTTGTGTTTCTACAGTATGATTTTCGGTTGAACCGGAAACGGTTTTAACTCTAACGGCTTTTTAAATTTAAAGATAAGACTGGTTCAGTGACTTTTGTTTAATGAGCGATTTTTTCGCGTACTCAATACATTATCAATGGGGTTTTAAGACTTTGCAAACGATTAAAATCAATTATATGAAAAATATTGTGGCCCTGATATAAAACTACCCGCGTTACTTTAGCAATAAAAATTGGCAATATTAAATATCTCCGTTAAAAAAAAAGGCAAAACCTTAATTTTTGCAGGGTAGCTATAAATACACAGCCTCTATATGCCCATCATGTTAAAAAAATATTGGCCACCCCCGGAGGCGGAAGCCCAATTGTCAAATTTTAACAAATGACCCTGCCACCTTCAAATTTACACCAAAGGTAGCTTGTGTAGTTAGTAGACGATCCCCTATCTCAAAATCGTTTAGGCCACGTTTCTTCGGCGGCGGCGAATTTTCAAAGATTATTTCAAAAATCTATTGCTGGGTCGAACGGAGGATCCTGCCACCTTCAAATTTACACCAAATGTAGCTTTTATAAATAGTAGACGATCCCCTATCTCAAAATCGTTACGGCCACGTTTCTTCGGCGGCGGCGAATATTCAAAGATTATTTCAAAAATCTATTGCTGGGTCGAACGGAGGACCCTGCCACCTTCAAATTTACACCAAATGTAGCTTTTATAATAAGTAGACGATCCCATATCTCAAAATCGTTTAGGCCACGTTTCTTCAGCGGCGGCGAATTTTCAAAGATTATTTCAAAAATCTATTGCTGGGTCGAACGGAGGATCCTGCCACCTTCAAATTTACACCAAATGTACCTTTTATAATTAGTAGACGATCCCCTATCTCAAAATCGTTTAGGCCACGTTTCTTCGGCGGCGGCGAATTTTCTTTCAAAGATTATTTCAAAAATCTATTGCTGGGTCGAACGGAGGACCCTGCCACCTTCAAATTTACACCAAATGTAGCTTTTATAATTAGTAGACGATCCCTATCTCAAATCGTTTAGGCCACGTTTCTTCGGCGGCGGCGAATTTTCTTTCAAAGAATATTTCAAAAATCTATTGCTGGGTCGAACGGAGGACCTTGCCACCTTCAGATTTACACCAAATGAACCTTTTATAATTAGTAGACGATCCCCTATCTCAAAATCGTTTAGGCCACGTTTCTTCGCGGCGGCGAATTTTCAAAGATTATTTCAGAAAATCTATTGCTGGGTCGAACGGAGGACCCTGCCAACTTCAAATTTACACCAAATGTAGCTTTTATAATTAGTAGACGATCCTCTATCTCAAAATCGTTT